>AWWV01014076.1:0-65441 GCA_001974805.1 Corchorus capsularis | reverse complement strand
TCTTATTTTATATATATATATATATATATATATATATATATGTTTTGCTTCAAAAGAGTCCTGCAATGGTAAGCGGCAGACCGGACACGTGGACTGTTTTCTCAGCCATATGTCGATGCAAGAAAGGTGAAAGTTGTGGCCACATTTCGGCATGATTCGTAGCACTTCTTTCTCTTTGTACTCGCCTAAGCAAATCGAATAGAGGAAAACAGAACAACCACCTCCCTCCCAAATTCCTTTAACTATAAAAGAAAACTATAATAGTATTAAAAAGGGTTTATAATTTATACACAAACAAAACCACGAGAAATTAAAAGAAAATTTGGGAGGCAGAGAGTGGGAGAAATTTGTACAAAATTAATAGTATTAATTAAAAAGAAAAATGTAACGAAGACCTAAATCAGAATTTTTTAAGAAACGGTATGTTTGAACTTTGAAGATAAAAACTAGGGAAATAAGTACAGTTTTTAATTAAAAAAAAATAGAAACCTACCAAGATGGAAGGAAACTATATCTATTTGGATTGGAGCTGAGAGTTAATATCGAGGGGCCATGAATGAATTTGGAAGGTGGGGCAGAGAAATTGTAAGAGAAGAGAGTTCTGGAAGGAAGAAGACGGTTGGATGAAGAAATAAAAGATTTATTTTTAATTTTTAATAATTTTTAGTGTTTTACTTATTTAAATAAAATAAAAATCAGAAAATATTTTTAATTCTTGGACCGGCTGCCACATTAGAAAAAAGACGGTGTTAGTGCCACGTCAACATATTTGATAGATCTGTCACGGTTAACTAATGTGAGGGACTTCGAATGATGGGTTCTGCTAGTAAAGGGGTGGATTTGTAGAAAAAAAAAATGTACAATGACCAAAATCAACATTTACAGGAATCTCCATTTTAATAGGTTTGCCTTGATAATATTTATGGTCCGGATGAGGTTGAAGATAGTAAATTTGTTCGGTTCTTTGCTTAGTACTATTTTATGTAGGTGTGTGGATTTCAGGTGGCGATTTCAATATTACCACATGTGTGAAGGAAGGATTTAGTGCTATCGTATGGCATTATTATTTTTTTTAAAAAAAAAAACGATTCAAGTAATTAGTATCGTGAAGTAGATGTATGCATGGAAGTTTGTTCATATGCCAAGAGAGTGCAATGTTATTGCTGATGCTTTGGCTGAGCCAGCTGGTAAATTTCAATTGCTTGGGAGAACAGATTGTTTTTGATTTGTAGTTTTCTATTTCGACTGATGGTGTTTTTATCCATGGAAATTGATGTTCGGCTTTTATATGTAAGATTTATTTATTTTTTGGTTTTTGTTTTGTTCTTACTTCTGACGCCTTGCACCTGGAATTGACAAGTTTTCTCTTGTCTTTTTTCAATAAAATATTCTTGCTTTAAACAAAAGGATATTACAACACAAAGAGGAAAAAAAAAAAAAACCCCATAAGCTTCTAAAGAAAAATTAAAACCAAATTACAACACAAACCCAACATGATGATTAGACGGAAACAAACTAGAAATCTTACAATACTATATAAACAATATATGGAGTACATATCTCTTACAATATATACATATTATACTCACAAAAACAATCTAGAAATTAATCTTACAATATTATACCTAGCTCTGCCGTGTTAATTTCTTCGTCGTCGTACTTTTTCGTTTTCTTCATGGCAAGGCCCACTTGTCACGTCTCTGTCGAGACAATAGAGCTCTGAAATGATCAATTATTGTATGCAGTACCATTATTATTATAAACTTCATACATATATGGAAAATAGTTACGCCACATGATTTCGCTGAACAGCATAGCCGGAAAAAGAATAGTACCCACGACCAAGAGGAAGGCAAGAAGTAATACGAGCAAAAGAAACATTCGTCTGGTCCTTAAGAGCATAATATTAAGCTTCAAGGAAACATAGAAGGCAATCCGGTGCGCAACCAACAGGGCAAGCAACGATGAGGAAATATAGTTGACGATGGAGATTGAATAATACCAATTATCCGTACTAAGTTCCCAGATACGTTGCTCGTAGAATTGATGATCGGACGAAACAGAAGCAACCATTAAGAGCATATAGCAAGAGGCAAAAAGAGAGAGTGTTATGAGAATAAACACTGAGAATATGCAATTGCCCGGTAGAAGAAATGCTGTTAACCAAACTGATGCCCAAAATGTTAAGGTGTTGTATAACCAAAACAATGAATAAAGGTCTGGTAATGTTAAGTCGAATAGAACACTAGGTGGACCAGATGGTGGCGTTGCAGTACAATTTGCTATTGCATTTGCTGCCGAGCTTGCCGTCGATATTGCCGGTCCCGACGACGTCGATGATGAAGATGAGGATGCTGATGCTGACGCCGATGAAGACGAAGTCGACTGGGAAGAGTATATTTGTAAATTTTGTAGGGTTTTACTTTCCGGTTCCTTGTCCTTATCCTTCTTAGGAGGTTGCAAAGAGGCAGTGTAAGTGGCTGTTATAATAAGCACAGTGACTACAAGAAATGTGTTGCGCATGGACTCGGAGATACCACCTTTTCCACGAGCTATAGCTGTTTTAACCTTTTTATAATTTGACATCTTTGATCTCAATGCATCAACATTCTTGATTGAAGACTTGGGTTTTTCTTGAACCCAACGAAACCATTTATTTTCTCCAGCAGATGAGTTGGACATCTTGCCAATCAAACCTCCACAATTGCTTAGCATATTATAAATAGTATCTGGATTGTCTGACTCCGATTTACTTTCATGGCTTTCTTCTTGTTTTGAGAGTGCTAAATCCAGAGCAGTCAAGCCTTCCGAATTTTTGGCATTGATATAATCAACACTAAAATTTTCCAACAAGAGTCTTACCGCCTAATTATCATCAATACATAAAAAGCAAACGTAGGCATCAAGATCTTCATAATAATAAAGGTTAATTGTTCAAATAAGAGTCTAACGTTTGCCAAAATGCTCAAATAAGGATTTGATTTTTTAATTTGGCCAAATAAGAGTCTAACGTTGAAAATGCTCAAATAAGGGTCTGATCTTTTAATTTAGCCAAATAAGGGCCTAATATTACCGAAAATGCTCAAATAAGGGCCTGACGTCAGTTTGGATTATGCGTGAGAATTTTCGACACCAGACCCTTATTAGAGCATTTTCGATAATGTTAGGCCCTTATTTGGCTGAATTAAAAGATCAGACCCTTATTTGAACATTTTCGAAAATGTTAGGCCCTTATTTGGTCAAATTAAAAAATCAGACTCTTATTTGAACATTTTGGCAAACGTTAGACCCTTATTTGAACAATGAGTCTAAAAATTATCTGAATTAATGAAAATTTTTGTCCTGAACTTTGTCAAATAAATTTCTAAACTCAATTTTAACCAATTAAACCCCTAAAAACTTAAATTTGGTCAAATAAACCCTTTTCTAGATGGCACCTTAACGGAGTTTGCAAGGATTTAATTGGCCAAAATCGAGTTTCAGGAGTTTAATTGATCAAAATTGAAGTTCACAAACTTATTTGACTATTTGCAGAAAATTCAGGTCAAATAATCCATTAAGCCAAAAATTATCCACATACTATGACGTTCTCATCAAATCAGTGAGCTAGAAGTAGTACTAGATCAATACCTGAGGACTTTTATTGATGACTGCAATGTGCAAAACAGAGTTGTCTTGAAAATCCCCACTCACCAATAGTTGCTTTTCCCAACTTGGGGCAGCTTTATGGCAGCTCCTTTTAAGCCACCCAACCAAGACTTCAAAAGCATCAAATTGGTCGTGCTTTAAAGCAATGTGAAAAGCAGTCTCATCTCGAACACTCACATCTTCGATAGCCTCCGGACAAGCCTCAAGAAACTCCATCAAGACATCAAGGTTCCCGAATTGAACTGCATGATGAAAAGGAGTCATGCCCTCTTTACCTTTCACACGAACCAGGTCTTTATCAAACTTGAGGAGCCGAGACACTGCTAGGTTCTTGCCATATTGCAAAGCTAAGTGCATGGGGCTCAACCCATCTTGGTTAAGCTTTCTACCAAATGAAGGCTTCAAGCTTATCATCTCAAGCAGAAATGGAAGGTGGTCGGTGCAAGCTGCTAAATGCAATGGCGTATCAAGAAATGGCTTCTCATCAATACGCTCAAGAACATATGGATCTTCCTTGATGATTTTGTACAAGTCGTTAATGTTTCCAGTTTCAACAGCTTTAATCATCGGATCCATGGATAATTGATATATGGAATTTAACACTCTCACTCAAGCAACTCAAAATAGTTATTATTGATATATAATTTGCATGAAATTATTGGAGAGGCTTTGGAAGAAATATTGAAAACTTGGAGGTATTTGATGCAGAAGATTAAAGCATACCTTTATATAGAGTCCTATCAAAATTATTGTGTATTGTCATAGATTCTTGGCCCATTGCTCAAAGTTGTCTCCAACCAAAGTTTGGTCTGCTATTCATCCTTTAAGCTAATTGATCACACAATTTTTAGGCTACTTGCTCTATTTTATCTCTATGTTTCGTGTATTGCTCAAATTGGTCTGAAACCTTTTAATTTTTGACAAATAAAGGTCTCGCATTGAAGATGAATTTGAACAATCTGGCCTTACCTTTAGGGCCCACCAACACAATCTATATATACATGTTACCCTGCAAATTATAAATTTCAACAAAATGATTCTTGAACTTGTTAATTTAAACAATTTGACCCCTAAACTACTGTATTTATCAATTTGACTCCTAAATTTACAATCAATCCAAACTTAATTGACAGAAGACCAATGGTACTGCGAAAATCCTTTTACATGTGGAATTTTGTGGAATATGCAATTCAATGGAGCCATTTCCGTCCAATAAAGGGTCAATTTGTCCCAAAATTATAAATTCAAAGATGAGATTGACAAAAACATGTAATTTAGGGATCAAATTGAATTTTTTATAAGTTTGAGGGCTATTTTTATTTATTAAATCATTAAAAAACCGAGGATGATATTGAAAATGAAATTAATGCGCCTATATCCGTAAAGATCTGTTTATCTACCGAAGACTATGAGATAATGAAGTCAAGCAAACTTAATCATAAAACTTAACCCATTATTATATGGACTGAAGCTTTGGTTGAGATATCACATATCACTCATTTCATAAAAATCTGTGAATAATGTTACTTGTCCTTTCTATTTCCTATTTGAATCACATTTTGTGTTAAAATTCCAATTCCAATTCCATCCGGCCAGAAAACACAGACAGACGCAAAAGTGCCAAAAACGAAAAGTAATACACAAAGATAAGAATATTGAAATCAGAATAATATTATTTGATTAGAAGACAATATGTCGACTTCAAATAGCATGAGCATCAAGATATGTTTTACGTAGCCATGAGTATAAGAGTCAATGGTCGCTCATAGTGTTTTCTGAGAAAATTTTTTGTTTAAAATAAAAGGAAATCAAAACACTCAAACTATTCATGTTTCTGGTACCCGTCTTACTTTCATGTTAATGTTAATTACTTGCGTCAATTATAATTTGATTAAGTACTTCAATTTATTTTTTTCCCTTATAATTAAGTACTTTTTTTTTGGCCAGAAAAAAAATTAAGTACTTCAATAAATCCATTTCACATTTATTCAATTAATTAATTTTAATTTTCTAAACTGAATTTTTAAAAGGGTGAGAAATTAATACCACTTTCTTAATTTATAGTACAGTATATTTTTTTGATACAAATGAACTGATAAAAGTAAACGAAGCTAGTGATTAGGGTCGCAAAATGCCGATGCATGTCCTATCTTCCTGCAACAAAGGATGGAGCCGACCTGGAGGATCATCCCAAATCATAAATCTTTGATCAATAGCATGAGCTAACGAAGCCAAAGCATCCGCGCACCGATTACCTTCACGAAAGATATGCCTAACCTCCCGTATCCAGTCACCCTTCAACAACTCCAAACAATCCCTCACCAAGGTGTAACAAGGATGTGAGTCTATCATAGCATTCTTTAAAAAATGTACCACCACAGCTGCATCTAACTCCACAATTAAAGGATAATAGCCTCTTTCCTTTGCTAATAATAAGCCTTGCCGAACACCCCATAGCTCTGCCTCTAAACTGCTGGTGACACCAATATTCACCATGTAACCAACCATCCACTCACCCAAAGCATCACGAATGAGACCTCCAGCAGCAGCATGATTGTCCCCATGACGACGGGATCCATCAGAATTAAGTAAGTAACAACCCTCTGGTGGAAGTTTCCATTTAACAAGCAATCCCGAAGAACCACCCGCACCTTTACATTGGAAAAAAACTTGTCCCGCCTCCAATGTAAGTTTCACTGTATAAGATATAATCTAATCCGCAGATGGAGACTTACCATTGAAAAGTAAATCATTCCTGGCCTTCCACACACTCCAAAGTAGAATGGGAAAAAAATAATTCCAATAAAAACCATCCCGTACCTGAATAACCTTTGAACAATTATTATACAACCAATCCTTAAAGGTTTGAGTCACATCGGTTACTATACCAAATCGTCTTCCAACACAGCTCCAAATACCTTGCACAAAGGGACATACTCTAAAAATATGCTCAACCGATTCGGCCTCTCCCTCACAAAGCTTACACATTGAATCTTGAACAAGTCCCTTCCACTGAAGTAACACCATAGTATTTAAACTATCTAAAAATAATAGCCAATGAAAGAAGCGAATTCTCTCCGGAACCGGTAATCTCCAAATCCATGAACACTTTCCCCTACACTCATCATCCGCATCATAGTGCATCAACATACTGTAAGTACTCTTTGCCGTGAGTTGGCTAAACCTATCCCAACCCCACACACATCTATCTCCCTCATTAGCCGAAACAAACAAAGGGGTAGCTCGAATCGCAGCTAAGATATTCGGTGAAAGAGAGTCAGACACCGAATCTAGTTGCCACTCATGCCCTGGGCCAATAAACAAGGAAACCTTGGCATCTCTATCCAACCCCTCAACGTCACCCTGCACTAGTTCAAGTAACGGTCTATTTCCAACCCACCAGTCACTCCAAAATCTAGTGCTATCGCCATCACCTATTCGCCAACGGTTACCACGCCGAATGCAATCTCTGGTCTGCAAAATACCACGCCCGGTAGAGGAACATCTCCCCGATTTTAAAGAATCTACAAATTGTACACCCTTTAAATACTTCCTTTGAAAGACCTCAGTACATAAACTATGAACCCGGGTTTGCAGTTTCCATCCTATCTTTGCTAACATCGCAATATTAGAACTCCGTGTCTTCCTCAAGCCTAAACCACCATTCCCTTTAGGCCTACAAACCCGATCCCAAGCAACTAAATGCCCATGAGACTTATCAACCTCTCCCTTCCAAAGAAAATTACGGTTACACTGATCTAATCTATTACATACTGTCACCGGTAATAAAGCAGATTGCATAGTATAAATAGGGAGAGAACTCAGAGTAGCCTGTATTAGAGTTCTTCGACCAGCATAATTAAGTACCTTTCCTTTCCAACTAGACAATTTGCCAAGAACCCGATCAATAACATGCTGATACGTATTTTTCGTCACCCGGCCATGAATAATTGGCACTCCTAAATACGTGCCAAGCTCCAAAGCTAAAGGGATACCACATAATCTACTCAAACACCGAGCTTTTTCACCTGGAACGTTTGAAGAAATCCACAATTTTGACTTTTCAAGGTTCACAATTTATAGTACAGTATGGTAAAGAAGTTAATTAACCTTAATTTATTTTAGGCTTTTGTAAGTGGTTTGAGAAAAATGGTTCAATGCATCCAAATTCAATAATGAGTATCATTATTACAGCATTCACAGATTCACTGAGTAGCTCTCAGTGATTAACGAAGAAAACAAAAGCATATACGTCCACTTTTTTTTTTTTTGCCAGATATATATATACGTCCACTTTATTAGTACTCAGTAAAAGTTTGAGTCGGCAACTCGGCATTATTGATATTGGAAAAGATTTTTTGTATTTTTGAGCCATTATTGTTTTTACAGCTTTAACCATATGGGTGGGATCAAAAGTTGATGAATAGTCATTTTAATTTTAAAGTATCTTTTAAATTTATATATAAGATATATATAAAAAATATAATATAAATTGGAAAGTTAGAATCTGGTTGGAATATTCAAGAACATATAGTACCATGCTAATTCATCAATTTAGATCAAAGTTCAGGTGTATCACGTTCATGTGATATGTTTTCTTTTCAACATATGAAAACATAAGAGCGGCAAAAATGACCCTAGTAGTACTAAATCTTCATCCATATGTTGAAACAGCATTAATCCTAGAGGATGATCAGGTTTAGTATAGGCAAACAGTTATTGATATATGCTCAGCTTGCAAGAGAACCAGCACACTTACATCTTCTCTTTAAGTAAATGGATTAAATAGCTTTGTATACTTACTATTTTTTCCCTTATAATCAACTAATGATCCATTTTGTATTTTTTAGAAAAAACTGTTTGCCAAACTTTTAGAAGAATGAGAGCATCCCCTTTATCCAGATCACTGGTCTGTCAATAAGAGACTACAAACAGTGAAATACTTGTCAAAACTTTCAAATTTATTTACCAATAAAGTAGGTCTATAACTATCATTCACCACTGATCCGAGTTATTATATTGCTCGGCAACACTTACCTTTTGTCATCATGCAGTGAGAGAGCAAGCAATAATTTTGAAATTATAGTACGTACATGCAGGATTTGTAATTTCGTGCCTTTAGGTGTTCAGCCTAGCCAGCTGACGTAGTTTTCACTACGTCACAACAAAAGTTGAATGCAATTATTTCAAATACTAATCCCATCCACTCACAGCATACCAACAAAAGAAAATTATTGAATATGAATTGACTATATATGAAGAAAATTGGCTGAAAACATGGTATAGATATTACTCCTACAAGACAAGAAACCCATTCAACCCAAGGATTTCTTTTTCCCATTATTTCTGTTAATTACCTTGTCAAGTTTGCTTTTCAGATTTAGTTTCTCTCAAGCTCTTTGATCTAATTTAATCCCATCAATGGAAGCAAATCTTGCTGACCTTGATTCATTGCAACGATTGGCTTATTAAAAAAAAACAAAACAAAACAAAAAACAATTTCACAAATACTTACCTTACCTACAGGTCCAAACTCAAACATGGGTCAAAGAATGAAGGGTGATTATTATTTTAGTAGTAGTAGACACAACAGTACAGGCCCAAATAGAAGTCATGAACTGACATGACCCAACAATACATTTTTTTTGCACCAAAGACCCAACACTACGTTGATGCCATGCCATCACTCTCTTAAGTCATAAGTCATAAATTTAGCAATATTATTACTGGGCCGAAAGAGAAGCTCATAAGTCATGAATTGAAGCCACATTCAACTTGTGTCTCATCTCATTTATTTTCTTTTGCATTTTTACCTAGAACCTAAATACAACAAGGCTAAAAATCCAATTAAGCCCTAAACCTTTGTGGGTTTTCTCAATATAGGCATATCCTTTTATTGAAATAATTTTGGGCCTAAACTATGCAGGGCGAGCAAATCAAGCCTAACTGAGATGGAAAATAATGTGTGAACTACACGCTAAGCATTTTACGTGTTAAAATTACATGTTAACGCTAATCAAGTTCGAGTATTGTGTGTTGGGATTTTGACTTAAATTCTAATTAGATTTGGATTAAGATTTTTTACAGATATTACTTGGTAGACAAGAATCCTAATAAAGAAGGATTCCTTAGAGGCTAAGTTTGTATGAGTATAAATGAATAGTTTATTTTTAGGTTTTTTTTCTTTTTTGTGTGTGAGAGTGAGAAAGAGTTTAGATAGATTTATTTTGTTGTGAGAGAATCCCCTTGTGGTGTAATGATTTTTTTTTTTTAAGATTGAGAGTTTGTTAATTTAATTGTTATGATAGTAAAAAAGTTGTGTCATAGATCCTTAAGAAAATTATTTTTGTTGTTTTCAGTTTAATTCTTTGTTTGGTTAAATCATGAGATATCCGAAGTTACAACAAGTTGTATCAGAACTTTTGGTTGATTAGAGATAACAGACATCAACAGCGGATCAGCTTTGACATTTGAGAGCGGTTCGTTGGAACCAACAACGTTCAGATGTGGCAGATCAGTATGATAATAGATGTGTTAGTACTGCAAGGATTGTGAGATGCTCTTGAAACTGATAAGACTTCAACAATATGAATGAGAACAGGTGGAAAGGTATTCAACGAAAAGCAATTAAAGCAATTTGTTTGTCTCTTGCTACCGGTATGATGTTTTAGATGTGAAATCCCCAAAGGAGTTGATGGATAAGTTTGAGTCGATTTATATGTCAAAATTGATTATTAACATGTTGTGTTTGAAGAAGGAATTATTTGGGTTGAAGATTAAGGTAGAAAGAAATTTAAGGGCACATTTAAACGAGTTTGGTAGGCTAATGGAATACCCCAAATTTGGGTTGAAGATGAAGATGAAGCTAATGGAACATTTGGGGGATTTCATGAAGTCAAAAGAGAATAACAAAAGTGGTACGTTAATGTGGCTACTATTGATAGTGAGGAAGATTTTGAAGAAGTTGATGGTGCAAGAAAAAAAAAATACTAAAGATATGTGGGTGATTGATTATGCTTGTTCTGAACATATTTTGGAAAAAAAATAATGGTTTTCGGAGTTTGAGAAGTGTGGTAAGTCTGTCTACGTGGCTAATAATGGTGAAGAAAGAATTAAAGGTATTGGTAGTGTGAAACTTGGTTTGGAAATGTAAGGTATGTTTCAAAATTTACGAGAAATTTGATTTCGCTTAGAAAGCTGGATAGCTTGGCTTATAGATATTCTTGTCGAGATGGAGGTTTGAGACTCACTAAAGGTTCGATGATTGTGATGAAAAGTGAAGAATTTGTAGAATTTTTATGAGTTGATTAAAAGCACAATTATAGAAGATGGATTAGTATCTTCACATCAAATTAAGAAGGACAATGTGTATTTGCCACTAAAGAATAAAGTCACTTTTGTTGATTTGTTAATAAAGTCGTAATGGTTTATTATCTTTTCAAAATAAATAAAATCAAATTAGGAAGAATTTTTAATTAGTTGAGTAAAATGAAAGAAAGAAACAAAGACTGAGAAAGAGATCAGAGAATATACATATAGACATAGTGAATTAGACTTGTATAGAGTAAAGAAATCAATTTGACCATTTCCACTTTATAATGAAAAGTTATAAGTTATACACACTAGTACTGGCAAGCTAACTCTGATATGCATAATATCAATTACGCATTTGGGATGACTTGTTGTATAATACTATATAATTACAAAAAAGATTATTTTGATTCCACTAGGAACAAAATTAAGACCATAACTTATTATATGATCTTCTTCAAACTGCAATTTGGCTTCGACCAAGTCTCTATTTATAGACCACAACTTCTGCAGAAGATCAACGTGAGGAAGTAAGCCTTACTTCTTTTTAACATCGTCATACTCGTGCTTCCGTATATATACCCTGACCCTATCACCAAATTCTTTGATGCACTCTCTGTAAACCTTCCGACGTCTAACTTTATTCTTGACCATAAAAATCCATGTAATTACTATGGTAAATACGAAAAGGAAAAGAAATATTAAGATCCCATAGCTAGAAGTCGTCAGATAAAGTGACAAGCCCATTGACCCCACAAAGAAGATAAATACAAGTAGCAGCAGAAAATGTAGCAGTTGACCATAAGGAACCCATGGCAGGATAAAGAGTGTGGCCAAGAGGGTGACACAGAAATTGAGGGCATTGAAGATGGAAAAAGTTATCAAAGCAGTTAGATCTATCCCAAAATTATAGTATGATAACATTGGTGGGGAATCCGGTGCCAGTACTGGATAATAATCAGTATTGTTGGGTGGGCTACCATAAATAATCTGGGGAGGTTCATCTTACAAGCACTACTAGTAATGCATTGTGAATGCTATTATTAGTCATGTTTTTCCTCATCCGACTTACAGCTATATTTGATCTTTCTGAAAAAGATATCTTTGATCTTAAAAATTCAACGAATGTCAAATTATTATGGATTGAGGAAGCTTTCAAACACCCAGAAATGTCTAGAATTTCCAAAATCTTTGAGTTGATTTGGGTTTGGCCTTGTAAGATATCAACCACCGTCAACCCGCTCCAATTCTTTGCGTTCTTATCAATCCCACTTTCTAACAAGAGTTTTACCATCTGCACAAAATAATTGTTGGTGTTAATTAGTTAGCAACAAAAGTACAAAACAGCAAAAGTTCAACTTGTAGCATTTCGAAGTTTTGCCTCCCTAAACTTCAATTTTTGAATTTTTATCCTCTGAACTCTTAATTTGAGTCTCTGTTACACATGTGACTAACGGCATCATTACGGCACTGACGTGGTGTGCCACTTCGGACGAATTATTACCCTTTTTGCCCCCTAAACTTGTACGATTTGGACGTTTTTTCCCATAAATTTTAATTTTTGGATGTTTTACCCCCTAAACAACAAGAACTTCAATTCGGATTTGACCTCACATCTATTATTCGGGGGCAACGGAGACTCAAATTAAAAGTCCAGGGACAAAATGTTTAAAATTGAAATTAAAACGTCCAAACGCTATAATTTTAAGGGAGAAAATGATACTTTTACCGCAGCAAAACACATAAAAAGTAATTAATTAATTTGAGAAAGAGCAGGTTCTTGCCTGTAATTGATTATTCGATACGGTGCAACGCAGTATCACCTTCCTTGTTCTTCCAATTAAGAAGTCGATTTTCCCATAATTTTCCATTTCTGTCATGTGTTCTCCGAAGCCAACCCAACAAGACTTGAAGAACTTCCACCAGGTTGTTCTTCACCGCTATGTGTAAAGCAGTCTCGTTTCGATTCGTCACATCTCGGATACATTCGGGACAAGACAAGAGAAATGCAATAAGAAGGGTAATGTCTCCTTCTCCAACAACGCAATGGAAAGGAGTTTTACCCTCTTTGCCTTTGACACGAACAAGATCTTTATCGATTCCCACAAGATCAAGAACTAGCTCTTTTTGCCCATTTTGCAAGGCAAGGTGAATTGGACTAAATCTATCTTGGTTCAGCTTTTGGGAAAGCGATGGCTTCAAATTCATAATCTCCATGGCGAAATCAGTGTGCCCTGCAGCCGCAGCTATGTGCAGTGGGGTATTACAGAATGGAATCTGATCAATTCCCTCCAAAATGTATGCATTTTCTCGAATTAATGCATATAATTCGTCGATGTTTCCTGCTTGAGCAGCCCCTCTCAAACTCTCTATGTGATTCTCATCCATAATACAAGAGGATGAAAGGAACAATTGAAAGATTTTTTTTCAAGTATATATTGAAGTGATCTTTAAAAAAAAAGTACATATTGAAGTGTATAGTATATTTTTCATAGGATGTTTTTGATAGTTCAAATTTCAAAACAATATATAAGGTGCTCCTTGAGGTCCAAGGAAATTTCGAAGTGAATTTCCCTCATTTTATTGAACAAGTAAGACTATTTAAAAAATTCCTTGGACGAAGACGCGAAACATCCACTTTACTTCATTTCACCTCAGCAAATTCATAAACAATTCCCTCATCACTTTCTCGGACATTTCCTATGGCAACCTCAAGTTTTGCCATGAAAAGCAAGCAGTACTCAATTAGTCAATTAGATATATAAATCCTATTTTCCATCACGATTCAAAAAACCCTGCCGCTCCTCATCCTCCTGATCTCTCTCAGCCTTCTTCCTCAAAATTTTGTTTTCCTCCTCCTCCTGACTCTTTTGTCAAGGGGGAGGAGGAGTCTGATTTTTTCACTTTTATTTTGGAATAAAGTCTCCAAATCTATTGATCTGTCGGTTCAGTCAGTTTTTTGAGTTAGTTCAGTTTTTTTGAGTCAGTTAGTTTGAGTCTGAGTCTGGCTTTGTCCAGTTTTTAGTTTATAATAGATTGAAAATTTTTTGTCTTGTTGAAATGGTTTTTCTTTATGATCAAAGGGTGGGTGCTGATGATCCTCGAATCAGCCACTTTGTTTTCGTTGTTGAAAGCTTTTTCTTGAATTTGCCGAGAAGCAAAAGCGATGGAGTGGTGGACTTGCGAAAGATTTATGAAGAAGATTCGAGACTCCATTATATCATCAAGACTACTCATCTGATCACGGAGCAAGACCTAGATCTAGATTTAAGACAGGAGCATTCTTCTCAATTTATTGTAATTATGAATATTATCTTTGTAATTTCATTTTCATAAATGAAAATTACAATTTTTCTTTAAAAAAAAAGATATATAAATCATGATCTCCCGGTCTTTTCTCTAATGGCTCCTCTCCATTTGGCTCTTCATTAAGGAGGGATTAGTCCGTGGTTGAACTTATTAATGTCTTAGATGTTACCATGCTACCACACCAATAAACTAATGCAATTATTATTTTTATTTTTATAAAATTGCATAATATAAATGTTCACAAATGAACATTTTCCCTCATGAACTTTTGATCTGTAACTTATATCCCTTAAACTATCAAAAATTGCTTATATCCTCTGTATTTTTTATTTATTTATTTTTTGAGATAAAAATCATTTTCATTTCTTGAAGAGATTGGGATTTTAAACTATCAAAAATTGCTTATATCCCCTGTAATTTTATTTTTTTTAGATAAAAACCATACATCGCTAGCCAACAAACACATTCCCCAACATCGCTAGCCAACAAACACATTCCCCAACAAACAAATCCAGTGAAATTTCATTACAATTCAAATAAATATTTATACTCAAACATCTAAATGAGAATTCAACCCAAACTAGAAACTATACCGTAAATAAATTACATATGTACCAAATAAATAAACCAATTACAAACAAACTCACAGAGAGTTGAACCCAAGACCTCATGGTCTAGATAGGCTGAAATTAAGAATTTAATACTCTACCATCAGGCCAAATGGCTGATGGCACATCCCGCATAAATTACTTTCACAGTGTTGATAGAAAGTTATTAAAATTTAAAAGGACACCCACTTTCACAAGTTGATTGAAAATCACAATTATTATCCAACACGATTTGGATTAAAAAGGGCTAATTTTATTATTGGGGAAATGAGTCAATGACCCAATAGTGAGGGTCGATTTTAATTTAAAATTGACCCAGATTGATTAATTAAGGCCCAATTTAAGCCCAGGTTAGGAGCGATAGAGGACGAAAGGCTCAAAATGAGGCCCAATCTGAACCAATAAACTGATTACGGAACAATGTCGGCTCAATTTCAGCCAATGTATAAGAGACTTGAGGGTTCAATTTTTCTCATCAGTTCAATTCTTTTGGCCAGAGCATCGCAGTTCAATTTAAAAAACGGTCAATCTAACATCGAAGTCGATAGATTCTTCCCTCTCTCGGCCTTATTTTGCGTATGGATTTGATGCAAAACTTGTCTTTTTAATTAATTTTTATGTTTCTTTTTCTTGTTTCCTGTTGTAAGATGTGCTTATCCTTTTTTGTGGTACATGAGATGTGCTTATCCTTGTTATAATGTTTATCATGTCTTGCTTCCTACTTCTAAAATTTAAAACTATATATATATATATATATTTCAGATAGTTCTAGGTAGGATAATAGTTCCTAATCTATTATCTCAAAAAAAAATAGTTCCTAATCTAATTCATATTAGGTACTTGAATCTTTTAAGGATCGAACCCTAACCACGGAATTAAGGGTCTAGCACTTTACAATTAGGTCAAATGTCCGATGGCATCTAATTTATACTGTTTTTTTTTTCTTTTTTAACAGTGATTTTTGAAAGAAGACTGGCATACATGAAGCATTGCAGCAATCAGAAGCAAATTAAGTCTCAATCATTGGGATTTGAAATCATAATCTAATTTTTATTAGGTACTTGAATATGCTAAGTATCGAACCCTAACCACAACCTCTCGAACTAATAGTCGAGCACTCTACAATCTGACCAAATGCTGGATGGCATCTAATTTATACGGTTTTTTTTTTAACAGTGATTTGTGAAGGAAGACTTTAAATTAATTAGCATACATGAAGCATTGCAGCAATCAGAAGCCAATGGCTAAGCAAATTAAGTCTCAATCATTGGGATTTGAACATCTTCCCCATGGGACTCTGTTTGAAATCATTGTCAGAGTACCATTTTCATCCCTAGGACGTTTGAAGTGCACATGTAAATTCTGGTACGATTTTCTAAAGGATTCTAATGTCATAGACTTGCATTTAAGACACTCCATTCAGAATCTGGGATTCATTTGTGCTGACGGCTTGAAAGTTTACTATGTTGGAGGAGAAGCCCATGCTAAAACAGTTTACTATGATGATGGTGGAGGTCATGTAGGACCATCATCAGATAACATTGAGGAAATTAAACCATTCCATGTTTCTGATGGTCAAGATTATCCATTTGATTGTCGTCAATCATTCCCATATGATCAACACTCTGGTTCAGCTGGTGGGTTGTGGGCTTATTATGTTCCAGTACCTCCTGATAATAGTTTTTATATCTGCAACCCAATTACTAAAGAGCATGTGAAAGTACCACCACAAAATCCTCAATTCCCTTATGAATTGGGATGGGGATTTGGCTACTCTTCATCACTCAAAGATTATAAACTTGTAAGGTTTGGTTATGGAGGAGTGGAGACTTGTATAACTTGGCTTGGTTATTCTTCTTTTCATCGAGAAACTAAATCTAGTATGAAAAAAGAATTTCCATGGAGTTAAGCCTAACCCAATCTTCTTTGGAGCAATATATTCACTTAGTTCCAATTCTTGGGGAGAATTGGAACATGTTCCATTTCCACCTTGGGGATTGCATGTGGATTTGAATGGGATTTTGTTTTGGTTGATTTGGAATTTGTTCTATGAGGGTGAGGAGATGATTATGTCCTTCAACATTGACACCAAAAAGTTCAAAGCTTTGCACGGTCCTCTAGTTCAAATTCAAGCTTCTAAAGATCATACTCATATGCTTATGAATATAGGGAGTGACACTCTTGCATTTGTGGATGGACATTGGATTTCTCCTAGTTGTATCAAAATCTGGGTTTTGATGGACCATGAAAAGGGTTTGTGGGTATACAAACACAAAATTATAATGGATAACGGATGGAAAGCAGCTCCTTGGGGAATTCTTTGGAAGAGTCATTTGATAAGTCGGCTGTCAAACTGTCGACAGTTTTCTCGTTTCGTTTCTCTACAAACACTCCATAATTGCTACAATTATGTGAAGTATCCACTCTTCGAATCCATCTCGAAACAAGAGTTGTTCGAGGCAATAAGGAAGGTTTCTGTTCATCACTATTTGATTGCCATTCCCCACGCTGGAAGTCTTGTCTCTCCTCGGCAGATAGCTGGTATGCAAGGGAATTACATTAAAATGTAGTTTTTTTTTCTATATATGTTTATGAACCCTCGGGCTTAATTATTAGCTAGGAATTATTTTTGATTTTATGTTGTTTTCTCTTATAATGGCATTCAATTAACTGGCTTAAATCTGCTCGTGTTTCGTTGCTAATGTTCCTCTATGAACTGCTGCTTATAGTGTATGTATAGGTATAGATATAGATTACTATGTTGGTTTTTTTTTTTTTTTTTTATTCAAATTGGCAAAGCCTTCTTCAAGGATAATTAGATGAGTGAATGAATTTTATAACCAAGATAGCAATTAGCCAAGAAAACCATTTTTATTAATAGAAATATAATTCAACTACATCAGAAAGATCCAAAGAAACAGAGCCCCTAGAGACAGGGGATATCCGTATACTTCGGAACAAAGAATAAAAAATCCTAGGAATCACATCACCAAAACCATAAACTATATAGCAATTCACTTTTTTATATCGTTGTTCTTCATCGATCTTACCCTGTCTCCAAATTCTGTAATGCATTCTCTATAAACCTTCCTATCTCTAATTTTATTCCTAACAATGAAAACCCCTATAATCAATGTTACAAGTGCGAAAAAACCAAAAATCGAAATCCCAATGACCGAACTCGTCTTTGCAAGCGCCAAACCCATTGAAGCGACGAAGAAGATGAATACAAGCAGCAACAAAACATGGAGCAGTTGACCATAAGGAACCCAAGGAAGTATCAAAAGTGTCACTAAAAGTGTGACCAAGAAATCGATGGCATTGAAGATGGAGAAAGACAGAGCAAGTGGATCCATTTCGATTCGAACTTTCGATGGATCAAAGTTCGATAGATCTGAACCATCAACCGTGGCTTCCGCAAGCTCATAAGGTGGATTAACAGCAGATTCGTAGGTTGCTGTTAAAATTAAAACAAGCACTACTAGCAATGCGTTGCGAGTGCTATTGGATATGTTTTTCCTCATCCGACTTAAAGCTATGTTTGATCTTTCGGAAAATGACATCTTTGATTTTAAGACGTTAACGAAGGTCGAATTAGTGTGGATTGAGGAAGCCTTCAAACAACCAAAAGACTGTAGAATTTCCAATGTTTCTTCGTTGACTTGGTTCTTTTCTTGTAATATGATATCCATTGCTGTCAAATCTCTCCAATTCTTTGCATTCTTATCAATCCCAGCCTCTAACAAGAGTTTTATAATCTGCATCAATAATTCATTAATGATATTAATTAGCAAACAAAACATATCAAAGTAAAATCATGTGTTCGAATAGGGCTTATTAGCCTTTCTGCCCCCTAAACTATTGCGTAAAGGACATTTTTCCCTCTAAATTTCAAATCGGGACAACTTGTCTTCTGAATTTACGACTTTAAGACAATTAGCCCCTAAACTTCCCAAGTACAAGACATTTTACCCCCTGACGGACGGAGTGGGCAAATTGTCTTTAATTTAAGAAGTTCATGGGACAAATTGACCCGATTTAATTTAGGAGACAAATTAATTGTACTTAGCCCTACAATACAGTTCAGAGGACAAAAAGGCTAATAAGCAGTTAGTTTGGAAAAGAGCATATGTGAAACATCTTGCCTGCAATTGATTATTGGATACGGCAAGGTGCAAGACAGTATCCCCTTCCTTGTTCTTCCAATTCAGAACTTGTTTTTCCCATAATTTTCCATCTCTGTCATGTGTTCTCCGAAGCCAACCCAACAAGACTTCAAGAACTTCCACCAGGTTGTTTCGAACTGCAATGTGTAAAGCCGTCTCGTTTTGATTTGTCACATCTCTTATACATTCAGGACAAGACAAGAGAAATGCAATCACAAGAGTAATGTCTCCTTCTCCAACAACGCAATGGAAAGGAGTTTTACCCTCTTTGCCTTTGACACGAACGAGATCTTTATCGATTCCCACAAGATCAAGGACTAGCTCTTTTTGCCCATTTTGCAAGGCAAGGTGAAGAGGACTAAATCCATCTTGATTCAGCTTTTGAGCAAGTGATGGCTTCAAATTCATCATCTACATGGCAAAATCAACGTGCCCTGCAGCTGCAGCTATGTGCAGAGGAGTATCAAAGAACGGTATCTCATCAATTCCTTCCAAAATACTTGCATCCTCACGAATTAATCCATACAATCCGTCGACGTTTCCTGATCGAGCAGCCCCTCTCAATCTCTCAATATGATTCTCATCCATTACGAGGATATAATGAAACTAGTTGATACGTTTTCTTATGAATATAAGTGTTTGATATTACTTCCAAATCATATTTATAAGGTGCTATTTTGAAAATTCTATGCAAGAAAAGTTTCTTATTTCGGTCCAACACGGAAGATTTACTTGTCTAACTTAACTTTTTACTTGGTCGAATCGAAATGGAGATCATTTTGTATACACAACTTTAGCTTTTTATTAAGTCAACATTGGCGCTTTCTTATGATGTTAAATATATTCTTATCACAAATGTTGCATTTTGCTTTGACTCGTTCTTTGATTTCTGGTCAAAACAACAATTATTAATTAGGATGAAAAGATCCCAAGGTTCGTCAAGATGGGTCATTTTAAATCATCATCATTCTTAAAATGATCATAAGTTTGTTTGTTTAAAATGAACAAATTTATTTATTTCTTTATAATCATTTGCAATGGAAGAGAAATCAAAACATTTAATTAATTAGAGATCATTTATTAAAACCCTTAAGCAAAAATGCAAAATACATCATATTGCCAAAAAAAAAACCACTGAGGGATATATAGCTCATACCTCATCATGACTTGAGTTTTCAATTAACCAAGCATTTCATAAGGCTTTTTGTATGTTCAATGGTTGTTAGAATAAAGGGCAAACTCATTATGGGAAGAAAACTAAAAATTACTGCTGATAAAGAACTAGGAGAAATTTCAAACGTAGAACTCAAAAGGCAAAAATATAAGAGGAGCAATGGCACTAGAAGGAGATAAGTAATCCCACTAGCAATAATAGCAAGGAGCCCCAATGTTAGGATCAATGTGATGATGAAAGCAAGGGTATTTGGAATATAGAACAAGAGAAATGAAGTTGAACTCATCACTGATTTTCCCACATTGTGTGAATTATTATTGGTCGAATTGTTGGCGCCAGAATTAGGTCCATTATCATTATAATTATCACCCTGTGATATACCACCAGGAGGGCTAAGAGTGGCTTGGTAAGTTGATGTTAGAATCAAGACTAATATTACTAGCACTGCATTGCTCCTTTCAACTGACATATTTCTAATGTCAAGAAATACTTCGCCGAATGCTCTTTCAAGCATTGAGATCTTTGATCCTAACAATCTGTGTAAAGGTTCAACTCTTGGAGTGGAAGAAGCGTTCAAACCTTCGGCATTGCGTAGAATGTCCTTAGCCCGCTTATTGGCAACTTGGTCTTGGCCAACTTGAATTGCTTCTAAGATATCCAATGCTGTCTTTCCACTTGAATTGATCTCGTTCATATCAACTTTGCAATCTAATAGCAACTTTACCATCTGCTTAATTGAAAAAAAAAAATTAAGTCAACTCAATGGACAGTACTTGATCAAGAACATTTAGTTTAATGATATATACAGTGCACATAGTTGGTCACAAGTTATTTTGGATAAATCTATGTACACGGGAATTATTTGATTGTAATGAGATTTCCAGATTAAGAAATCGTACCTCAGGTCGATTATTAGATGCAGCTACATGCAACACAGTGTTTCCATCCTTATCCTTCCAATTCAAGAGTTTTTTCCCTGAAGATGAGCTATAAAGGAAGCTCCTCCTAAGTGATTGCGCTAGAACTTTAAGAGCTTCCAATCTATTATGCTTTGCAGCAATGTGCAAAGCAGTCTCATTACGAATCGTCACATCTTGAATAGATTCAGGACAATCAACAAGGAATCGGGCTAAAAGACGAAGGTTTCCTTGTTTTGCCACGAGATGCAAAAGAGTATAGCCTTCTCTCCCTTTGACGCGAACAAGATCCTTATCGGTTGCCAGGAAACGAGTAACAAATTTCTCATTTCGCAAGGCTATGTGAAGAAAACTATAGCCATCTTTGTTCAGCTTCCTTGCAAATGATGGCTTTAACTTCATAATCTCCATTGCAAAATCATCTTGCCCTGCCGCTGCTGCTATGTGTAGTGGAGTATCAACAAAAGGAACTTGATCAATGCGTTCCAAAATGTATGGATCTTTCCGAATTAATGCATACAAGGCATCAATATTTCCTGCTTCAGCAGCCTCTTTGATCAACCTCTCACTCATGGCTGTAAATGGCAAGAGAAACTATAAAAATGGTAGTATAAAACAAATTACGAAGACGAATTGAAAAGGGTTGACTATATATATGCATAAGAAGAGGCAAGGAGGAACTCACAAAATTATATGACTAAAAAAGAAAGTTTTCGTTATATTATATTCAATTAAACATTGTTTTAGATTCTAATGGATCTTCTTGATACAGGGAATAATTCTCCTAGTAAAAATCACTTAACCTAAAGGGAAAAAATGTAAAAAAAAAAAAAAAAAAAAAAAAAAAACTGTGATTCTGATTTCGGAAACTTCCCTAGCTGGCTGGTCAAATTTGTTATTGGATACGTTTGATGTTAGCCTTGTGAAAATTTGTTTTGCGTTGCTAGCCAATTACCAAGCAACGTTGCTTCTTTTTTACCGCTATCTTTCTCAATCTCAGCAGTATATTGTTAATACCTTATTTCCTCCGGCAGTGGAGACAGATTCATTCGCGATAGTATCAAAGTTTGATCAGTCATTCGTCTATATCGAGAAAATATTGTGTCTTTTTATTGTGTAAAACTTCAAGTTGCCGCACTATATATCTTGAATTAGAGTCGGAGTTGACCAATCAATGAAACTAGTTGCCGCAGTATATGAATCTTTTAAGGAGAGGCTACATGTACTAACTATTTGTACAAATATAAAAGGTATTTAGGTGTTTTTATTTTGGGCCGAATGGGGTATTTAAGTGTTTAGACACATGGATGTATTGTTTGATTGTTTGGAGATATACAAATTTGAAATTAAAATAAAATTGCAAATTTGCAAGTGTTATTCTCTAGTACAAATATTTAGTACGTATCACTTTTCCCTTACCATGTTTGTCAATATCAAGAAATAATAATCGGCTTAATATGCAAATTGGTCCTCCAATCGGCTTAAGAAACATGAGCTTAATGATGACCATTCTCGATCTCTTACTAATTTTTTACTATCAAGTATGTCCTCTTCTTGGCTTGATGATGTGAAATTAATAATATTAGAACATTTGGACTTATAAAATTAGCTCTAAAGCACCTTGTCATAAATGGAAAGTTATTTCTCATCCCACCCACTTTGCATTACATAAAAGATAGAAACAGGGGATACCCTGTTAAAAAACAGAGTAGAAAATCTTCTTGAAGAAAACAGAGTAAAAAACCTTTAATTAAAAACAACCCAATACATAAGTCTAATACAATTCTACACCAAAACCTTGCCCCAAACCTTGCCATTTGATTTTAGCAAAGATATTTGACAAATACATAAAGAAACAGTGAAATCTACTTCTTTTTTACATCATCGTGGTGATTCTTCAAACGTACCCTGTCACCCAATTCTGTAATGCACTCTCTATAAACCTTCCTATGTCTAACTTTATTCCTAACAATAAAAATCCCTAGGATTATTGCAATAGCTAAAAAAACACAAAATAATATAACCCCAATATTCGAAGTCGTCAAAACAAACGATAAACCCATGGACACTAGGAAGAAGATGAATACAAACAGCAAAAGAACATGAAGCAGCCCTCCATAAGGAATCCAAGGCAGGATAAAAAGTGTCACTAAAAGTGTGACGATGAAATCGATGGCATTGAAGATGGAGAAAGACAGAGCAACTGGATCAATCTTTATGTCAAAGAAATCATCAGGTTGCGACGGATTATTATTATTATTACCGGACGGAAAACCAGCCGGAAGATTATTTGGTGGCGGCGGCGGAAACAGGATTCCACTCAAAGGGTTATTCGGTGGTGGCGGATAAGTAAGCCGTTGATAATTAGTATTTTGCCGAAGAGATGCTTGGGCGAGCTCGAAAGGCGGATTAACAGCAGATTGGTAAGTGGCTGTTAAAATCAATACAAGCACTACAAGTAATGCGTCACGACTATTATTAGATATGTTTTTCCTCAACCTACTTACTGTTATGTTTGATCTTTCTGAGAATGAGATCTTTGATCTTAAGAACTTAGCAAATGTTGACTTAATGTGGATTGAGGAAGCTTTCCAACACCCAGAAGAGTTTAGAATTTCCAAAGTTGTCTCTCTGTCGACTTTGGTTTGGCTTTGGTCTTGTAAGAAGATATCCATTGCTGTCAACCCTTTCCAATTCTTTACGTTCTTATCGATCTCACAATCTAGTAAAAGTTTTATCATCTGCATGAAAAATCAATTATATAAATTAACAAACGGAAGGCATAAAAAAATAATAAAAAAGGGATTAAATGCCGTTTTACCCCCCTAAACTTGTACAGTTTGGACGTTTTGCCCTTATGAACTTCAATTTTGGATGTTTTGCCTATGAACTTCAATTTGGAGCCCATTTACGTCACGCTGCTGAGGTGGCATAGGCACATGGCACAAAATTGCCACGTGGGAATGCCACGTCAAGGACTAAATGGACTTCAAATTAAGAGTTCAACAAGCAAAATATCCAAAATTGAAGTTCAGGGTGGGTCTAGACTGTACAAGTTCATAGGGCAAAAAGAGTTTTAAGTCATAAAAAAGCCTTTTTGCCTCTAAATTATGAGTTTAAGAACAATTTACCTCCTAAACTCAAATCAAGACAATTTCCTCCTGATCTTTCTAAATTTATGACATTTTACCCCTAACGGAGGGGGCAAATTGTCCTGAATTTAGGAAGTTCAAGGGGACAAAATGCCCTGAATTTTTAAAATGTCCTAATTCGAAGATCAGGGAAAAACGTGCTTGACGCAATAGTTCATAGGGCAAAAAGACTAATAAGCCTAAAATAGATGTTTAATTTGATAGATACATGCCTGGAGTTGATTATTTGATACTGCTATGTGAAGGACAGTATTGCCTTCCTTGTTCTTCCAATTCAAGACTTCTTTTTCCCATAATTTCCCATCTTTGTCATGTGACCTCCGAAGCCAACCTACCAAGACTTCAAGAGCTTCCAATCGGTCCTTTTGTGCTGCAATGTGCAAAGCAGTCTCATTTTGATTCGTCACATCTTTGATACATTCAGGACAAGACAAGAGAAATGCAATAAGAAGAGTAACGTCTCCTTCTTCGACGACGAAGTGGAATGGAGTTTTACCCTCCTTTCCTTTAACACGAACAAGATCTTTATTCGTTCCCACGAGATCAAGGACCAACTCTTTTTGCCCATTTTGCAAGGCAAGGTGAATTGGACTAAATCCATCTTGGTTCAGCTTTTGAGCAAGCGATGGCTTCAAATTCATAATCTCCATGGCGAAATCAGCATGCCCTGCAGCTGCAGCTATGTGCAATGGGGTATTACAGAATGGAATCTGATCAATTCCCTCCAAAATGTATGCATTTTCTCGAATTAGTGCATACAATTCGTCGATATTTCCTGCTTGAGCAGCCCCTCTCAATCTCTCAATATGATTTTCATCCATTACGAGATGTCTAAAATGTTTTATACTCTTCCTTTCTCATCCAAAATGTTTTGATACTTCTACACCATATATATATAAGGTATGCTCTTCGAAGGACAAAGGAAAATTCAAAATTCCAAGTGAGAAAATTATGTTTCCTAGGGTCAAGGAAAATTTCAGGTGAAAAAGTTTTCCTATCTATTTTGACCATTTTTAATAACTATGACTAAATGGAGACGTATCCAACTTGATCAGATATGGTTTTGTAGTTTGTACGTAACATATTTATTGACTGATACATCTGTGACAGAGTTGCCTTAATTTGTCTTAAGAATTTTCCAAGCAAAATGGTGATAAAACACGCATGGTTTTGCCAATTAGACTTTTACAGATCAAGATTTGTGTCGGATTGTTAAACTATGTTTGGTAGGAAGGAACGAGGAAAGTAAGAGAAAAATACAAGAATGTTTAGAACTTGGAATGCCAAGACCAACCAGATGGAATTTCTTCAGCTCCTTTGCATTTGGAATTGCAGTATAAAATAATTACACAAATATTTATTTTGATTTCAATATTGGAAAAAAAAGGAAGGAGAAGAAGAGGAGAAAGATAACTATAATGACAAGAATTGGGACTGGTTACAAATTCCGGGAAATGCACAAATGCTCACAATCAAGAAGTATGTTGTTCGCCCAATTTGTTTATTAAGGTTTGAACAACTCTGTACTTTCTCAAACATTGAATATCTGAAAGGAGTCTACCACAGTTAGCAATCTATCTTTCATCTTGCCCCACCTTCTCTCATTAGCCCCGGTCGTCAAAGTGTAGAATTTACCTGATATTCAAACGAAAATGCCAGAAATAAGACTAATAAGAACAAGTAGTAATATGCATTTATCTTTAGTCATCTGTCTCATCACTGTTTTAGTAGTAAGAACTTGATTGAAAACTTATTAGTCTCCGATGATGCATAGACAACATTCAACGGTTGAAGATTAGTCTCAATGAATATAGAACTCAACATACAACGGGTGCAGGCCTGCCACATGAACTTTACAAGATATACATATTTATGTGGCACAGTATATAATGTACTGAAAATATAATGTAATTCCGATTTCCGACGTGCATATGGTATTTGAATAGTATTTTGAATTACTTTTTCATATGCACACATAACAGTTTCATATATCAGGACTTACCATTTCCAATACAAACTGCACTGAGAGCATGTCTTATGTAGGTTGGAGCCTGGGCAACAAACTCAAACGTATAATAAGTTTTTCCGTCCGCTTCATGCTGTGACATATATACAAAAGCCACAATACCAACTCATGAGTAATTTTTCTTACAAATCTGAAACTGCTCAAAACAGGAAATTTCTATAATTATACATAACAAGAGAGTTGACAGTAAAAAGCTCCAAACTTATTTAGCTGCTAGCACTTCTGGGCATATGAAATGTTTTTAGAACAGCAGCTTATAAGAGTTGCAAATATTTATATGAAATGTCTTTAGAACAGCAGCTTATAAGTTTATTTTATTCATTTTACCATCTGCATTGTCTATATCCACAAATGCATGTCTTAAGAATATATAACACAATCCAACTAAACACTATTAGAAGGAACATTGGGTAAAGTTTCCCAATTCACTGAGAAAGTTTCCCATTACAAAAGTAGGATTAACAATTCATGACAATACCCAATTCCAAACACCTTGTAGACCAGGTAATCTACAGCATTTTATCATAGAATGAACTCAAAAGGATGCTGGGGCCTGTCCTGTTTGGGGAATGACCATTATGGCATGGCTTATTCTTCTTTAGGCCTAGATTCCTTTGCTTCTTTCGAAAACGGGACATTCAAAAGATGGCATTTGGTTCTAGTCAAACTTTTCCACGCATTACATTGGTGTTTATTCTTGTTCCAGTCATCTTTAAAGGATTAGAGAATGCTAAGGTAGATCAAGTAGACATATAAAGGGACTTTCTGTCCATGAAAGTCTAGAAGAAAGAGTAGATTGATCCATGAGATTGTCATTTTGATTTTTTTGTACAGTTCTAATTGACATATTCACATGATAAGCAAACAAATATTCGGCTCAGCTTGGCATACTAGTGAACATACATGACAGCCTCACCAAGTCAGAACTCCATAAAAGAAAATATTCACTTGTATTGTTACTATATTTTACAGTTTGCCTTGATACTTCTAAATTTTAGCTAGGTCCTTCCAAGTTGAACTAATTGATCTGTCCCAAATTGCCAAGATTAGACAATGACATAGGAAATGCAACCAGTAGAGATAAAGCAAAAGACAATAAACCCAGACCAGATTGCTTAGGAACTGAAATATATATATGAAAAGCATAATTAGCCATGTATTTGCAAGGGGGACAGATCTAGCTTTAAAAGCAAATAAGAAAATGTTGGAACAAACCTCTTTAGCCCCAATTAGCTTTGTTTTCTGATTTGATGGAGCCAAAACTTTCTTGATTAGAGTTTCAGCAACCTGTGATAATTTATAACGAGTATTAAACCCGGCTTATCTGTAAGAGTAAACTGGTAAACAAACACCTCTTTTCTTCTATTGTTAATATGATGGTAATGTAGGATTCATGCCAAATTACCTCTTGTGGGGGCCCGAAGTCTCGAATGTCTTGTTTGCTGGTCGGTATCACATTAACACTGACACTTTCTAATGGCTCAATAACATCTTTAAATACCTTGTCTTGACCTTCAATGACTACTTCCTGCCAAATCAAGTTGGTTACCAACAAATGATCAAACATAAGAAATTTACAAGCACAAAATTTATACAAGGAGTAAGGAACAAAACACGAAAGTGGCAAAAAACAGTACCTGCCAACCAAATGGATAAAGAAAGGAGTATCCATCTTTCTTGTCTGTGACTGAGAGAAATCCCTTTTTAGTTTCTGCAGCAACTGAACCATATCAACGGTGTCCTCTTAGGATATCAGGAAAAAAATATTCAAAGAAGCAAACACACATAGCATAATAGTTGGTGGAATCAATCTCAATGCTTCCTAAGAAGAAACGAAACAACAAGATATGGACAAGAAGCCGTTTCTGCTGCGAATATATGAATACATATGAAAGATGAATATTCTTACATGCAAAAGGAGTTTGGTCAACAATACTAATAAAAGGAGCAGTGATGCCAGCGGCAATCAATTGGCGTCTCCTGCAACTATCTGCGAAAGAGAATAAAAGTACTTTGATAAGTTAGGTAAAACAGCACATTCACAAATGAGTAGAAAATTAGCCTGTCTTTCCAACAATTGAGGCATTCAAATGATTCCACTAGGCAGCAATGCCAAACATTACACTACAGAATCACATAGTCATTCTTCTGACAATCATCATAAAATTAGATTTCACAAAAACAGAATCTTTCAGAGCTTCTGAATCAAAATACTATCAAGGATTGAATACATTGTCCATTCAACAATGCCAGGTTTCCCAGGAAAAGGTCAATTATTTTTTCCAGTTTTTTAATGCCTTGCACCTATTTAGCTACACTTCAATGGCCTATCACATTTAGTTTCACTTCTCCAAAAAGGAAAAATGCTTAGATTCAGAATATATGATTACATAAAGAATGAATAATTGACACAACAATTCACATACTGAATTAAGAAAAGCAAATAAAACTCACCTTGGAAGTGAGCAGAGCTTGAAGAATCAGAAGCTGATGTTGACTGCTCAGCCCGGACATGAACCGAAACACCTCTTTTACAGCAAGAAAATGCACCATGATTATGCTTCTGCAATCCTTTCTAAAACCCACAAAAAAAAATGTTCATATTTAATCAAAAACAAAGGAAAAAAGAAGACCCAATGCAGAGAACAAATATATTAAACATATATCAATGAAAAGAAACCTGAGGAAAGGAATTAAGGAACAATGTATGATGAAGAGAAGGCACTGAATTCTGCAAAGCTGCCATTGTTTTTCTTTAATGTTCAGTTCATGAACTAGTGAAAGGAAAAAAAGCAAAAAGATGATGGGGAAAAAATGAAAAGAAAAAGAGTAGAATTATTGTTTAATGCTTTTTGTGGTTGAAATTATCTGTTTATCTTTGTTCTTGATTTTGCTTTGTTATCCACTGAGACAGTCGGCAAGTGGCATTGCTGGCTTCCAGACAATGTCACACGTACAAAGGCTTTTCTGTGGTTGGTTTGTTTGTTGATTTTGGACCCACTTTTCTTTTACTATATCTTTTATTTTAATTAATTTACTCAAAAATTAATTTAATTAATTGTGGAAAATAAACATAAAATAAATTTCGGTTTAGTGTAACTATTTTCTTTTGTGGGGTTTGACCCCAATGATCAATTTATATTGACTTGAATTTCATGGTGCAGTGCTTGTCTTCATCATCATAGTAGTAAATTCACAAAATGATAGTACTGCTGCTCAATCAGTCAATTGCTTATCTCAAAACATAAGTTAATTTGTTTGGTGCAAAACTGCCTAATTCCGATTAATTTGAAATCAAGTGAAGCCGATCTAAAATAGAGAAAGTTCTCTTTTCCCGTCAAATGAGAACCCTAAACACAATGAATTAATAGGAAGGCCAATGCGGCGCACTACATTTTGCATCATTTTTGTGTGAAAAAAGAATCTTTTGAGAATATACTCACACAAAATATATTTTCACTTCAATGTATTTCACATCAAAACACCAAAAATAATATTATATTATTTTTTTTGGGCAGAAAAATAATATTATATTATTAATTTTTTATGATAAAAAATATTAATATATATATAAATATTAAAAATATATTCTAAAAATATATTCAATATACATTTCATTTTATAGATCTCATTAAAATCTTTATGATGATATTATTTTTATAATTTATTTTTAAATATATACGAGTAAAAAAGTAAAATAAAAAATAAAAATGGTGCAACTACAATGCAATGGTGCAGCTACAGTGCCGCACCAAATATGACTCAGCACTGTAGCTGCACCATTTTAGAGAGCCTCGGAAATCTTATTATAGTATGTTCATTAGAGCACAATTACTCAATTTTTGACACCAAAATGATGTTTTACCGTGTTGGTTGGTCTTGCTCTAAGCTCTTATTGAAAAAGAAGAATGTACGGAAAAATAAAAAGAATGAAATTGAAAGCATATTAAATTGATTAAAATTGTAGTTGATACTATATCATATTAAATTGATATCCAAACATTTCACTCAATAAATATACTCTTATTCATGAGAATTTGAATATGATCAACCATCCTTAAATTAAGAGGACACAAATCTGCAAATACTCGGCTTAGTTAAGTTTGGCTCTCAACTCCAAGCTTTTTCTAATATGAACAGTATCATTAAATCTTACCGACTTAAAAAAATTGAAAGCATAAAAAGTTAAAACTCTTCTAATAAATGCACTCTCATATTCACATTATTGATTTTTATGGTTTTTTATATACCATAATAATATGTCCATTCATGCATCAAATACAAAAATAATCACTAGTGCTACTGCTATCCTACCAAGTACCAACGCAAATTTTGGAATCAAAATATACCCAATTCTATTTTAAGTACTTTATTTTGGTTCTTGTTACATGGACTAGATGAATTCATTCAAATTATTGTCTAAACTTTGAAATGAGTTTGAAGTCAACCAAGAAATTTCTAGGAATTAGTTGATCTAATTTATCTAACCAATATATAGGACAAATTCATGCATTCTAGAAATTCTTTAAACACGATCTGTTTCTTTCAGTCTTTCTCAAACATAATGCAACTTATATTGAAGAAATTAAACCCTCTTTGACTCTCCAATTCTTTATGTTTTTAGTAATAAAAAAACTTGCTTTTGATTCTTTCGTAAAAAAAAATTTGGGTACATTTCTTTCGAAAAATATATCATAATTGATATAAAATGACTATACAATTAAAAATGTAGAAATAATTAGCTATATTATAGAAGTATAATGATGAATGATCATAAAAGCATTGGCCTCTTATTCTAAAATAATATTCTGTATTATATAATATTCTTTAAAATTTTAGCTTATATCATTAAATTATAATCTAATTTACAAAGGCATCAATGAGTAGAAGATAAAAATTAGAAAGAAAGTGCCAAGATTGTGCTTCTAATAAGTTGTTTCATTTCAATTTCAAATGGAATAAATGGGTTTCAAGAAATTATGTACTAAAAATATGCCAAATAGTTGGATTTAAGATTTTGCAATTTTGACTCTACAATTAATGCCAAAAGCCACCAAACTTCTTCAATTCAAGTCCTCATATTTCCTTTCTTTTTTTCCCTTCTTTTTAATGAACTTTAACTTCAAAAGTCCTACCATGAATGCTGAAACTGCTTTCAACTTTCACCCTAATTTGGAGTTGTACTATAACAATAATTCAAGAAAGGTGTATTCTACAAACTTCAGAAACACAACATCTCCATAATTAATGGAGACATCCAAAAAACAACCTTAATTTGCATCTCTTTGTCTTGCATTTCCCAAACATGGGACCTATATTATCTCCCCAATTGTTTTTTAATCAATCATAGATTTTGACACATCCATCAATTCTTTTTTAGGTACACTTTTATGGGAAAAGTTACGTGTATAAAATACCATGATCAAGCTTAATTTTTTTTTATATATTTACAAATTAATCTTGTTCGACTTGGGTTGATTTACTATGTGGGAAAACTCTTCTAACAATGATTTTCTATATTCACAAAATTCTAATCAAGATCTTGTTGAAGATAATTTGTCGAAGTTTCTAAAAATTAGCTCTGATAATTAAAAGTTGAATCCATTCATATACTTTATTTGCATCAAAATTTAAACCCTAATCACTAAGATTATCAATTCAACATTTTATTAACAGATTATTATGTATGCATCATAGCCTTGAAATGAAACTCATTCACATAAACAAAATTACTCAAAAATCCAGCTTGGCATAAACAATTACTCATCACAATCATATATATATATATATATATATATATAATCCAAAAAAAGGAAAAGTGAGAAGGAAAAATTTGGCAAATTATAAAAGAAAAAAAAAAGATCGAAAAGCAAAGGGAACAGAGCAAATGGACTGGCAGAGGAAAAAAGGTTAGTCACCTTCTTACAAATACAATGATGTCTGTCCCATGGTCTCAAAAATACTTATATTTTTCTTTAATTTCAATATTTAAAAAGTTTAAAAATTATTTTCTCCTATGAGAAATGTTAAACTTACCCTGACATTTCACAGATCCACACGTGTCACCAATAAAAAAATACCATTGCCAAGCGAAGATCCAGCTGTACACACTCTTACCAACACAGATCTTCTTTACAGAATTTCCAAAAATAGCCTCACAGATTTAAAATAAAATTACTAACATATATTGTTTATTTATTCTTTACATTAATTTGTTTTTTTAAAGCTTTTTTAGAGTAATTTGCTTTTAAGTTTTAAACACTTCTCTCTGGTATTATTTTTGTTTTTGAAATTTTACATTCTTTTCTTTTTTTTCTTATAAATAACATTTTTTAACTCATATATATGAATATAAATATTGTAGTATAAATTTACTATAAAATGGAAAAAATATTTTTTTCATGAAATTAATATTAGAAACTCACAAAACAGTTAAAATTGAAATTTGATTATTGGATGTTATAACTTGCAACTCTTTAAATGTAAAAGAATAGATATTATATTATAAGTTTATAACCAATCTTAATATACAATATAGATTGTTTCATGCAATTAATTAGTAATGAAATGTTTTTGTGTTGATTAAAGAAAAGTTAGTTTAAATTATTAGATACTTTTCCCTTCTAAATAAGGTTTTAAATTCAAATATTATAAATGGAAAATCAATCGCAAGTAGATTTATACCCCTGTGGTAGACTGATTCATTTTGATTAAGATTAATAGTAAATAGTTATTAAAATAAATATAAAAATACATGGTTTACACTTAACATAAAATGATAAAAAGGAGAAATTTTTTAATAGATGTCCCTCGCTTCTTTTCTTTGGATTTCATTACTTACTATTATATTAGGTTGTTTGAGTATTCTTAAACGTCATCGCCTTTTACTTTCTAATTGCCAGTCCTTTCCTTTCCTGTTAATCTGCTTCTCATGCGGAATTGCTCTTAGTCTTTTTTATCCAAGAGATGGTTTTAGTTAAGAATAGGATGCCAGATGGATTATAATTTAAGCCGCTTTGACTAATTAGAATTAATTTTCGATTTAAAAGTTCTTCCTACTAAGTATCTTATAACTTTTTTCTGTAAAAACTAAAAAGGAAATTCCATTTTTCTTAGTACATACCCTTTAGTATTCAATAGTCACATTGAATCCCGACTAATTCAAAGTCTAGGTTTGTGAGACTCTAATTGAGGGAAAACTCCTTTAATACTTAATTTTTACCATGCACAAAACTCGAACTCAAGACATTTTTTAAGATGTATTGAGTTTCTTTCACTTTTTTTTGAGGTAAAAGTTTCTTTCACATAAAGAAACAATCATTAGTAGAACTGAAATTTCTTAACTTCAAGATCATATTTTAAAACTATAATGAATTTGGTAAATTTAATAACTGAGTTAAACTCAACATGACATCCATATATTAATTATGATATATATAAATTTAAAAAACATAAAAATGCACATCTTAAAAGAAGGAAGCTATTAAAATTGGGATAAGTTTTCTAAAAATGTAATTATAATTATTCTTTTTTATCAAGTAAAAATGTAATTATTAATTGGTAATTATTTGATACACCGGCGGTGTAAATTTTGGACTCCACAAGCGGGTTGTGAAGTTGACACATGTCCAATTTTTGAATTAATTAAGTTTTAAATATTTCAGAACCCATTTGTATTGTTGTATAATTTACCTTATTAATTTGATGTTAAAATTAAGAAGAAGAAAAAGAAACTCTTTTTTGAAGAAAGGAGAAACAGAAATTAAAGTGAGAAATAGTACCAAAAGGGTGTAAGAGTAATTCAACTGACAAGCAATAAAAAACGAAATTTCTGAAGCAAAAATAAAAATTCTCGTTCTTCGCCGGCACTTGACCGTTAACAAAAACAAAAAATGAAATCATCAAAAAGCTCGAAAAGAAATGTAGCAAAAAAAAGCTCGAAAAGAAAAAACTTTCTTTTTTTCCTTGCTTTCTTCATGTAACTATGGGTGACTCCATTTTTTCTCCGTTTTTCTTCTGTCTCCTCCGCCTTCTTTGACCTGGTCTCCATTTCCACTTAAAAAATAAGGAAACAAAAATACCCAAATTAAATAAAAAATCGCCAACCTTTTAACCAACAAGAAAAAGAAATTTCTGAATTTGTTGGGAAAATTTTTCCCACTGAATTTAGCAGATCCACTTAAGATTTCTGCTAAATTTAGAAGAAAAAGGGGACTTAGGGTTAGGGTTAACAGTTAGGGTTTGGGTTTGGGTTAGTTTTGAAGATGATGATATCAAGAGGCTTATTTGGGTGGTCACCACCCCACATACAACCGTTGACGCCGGTGTCGGAGGTTTCGGAGCCGCCGGAATCACCGTCGCCTTACTTGGATACAACTGCGGAAGCAGCTGCTGCGGCAGCGGCCGCGCAGGTGGAGGCCGAGGAAGAGATGGAGGAAGCTGAGGAGATCGAGCCACCTCCTGCAGCTGTCCCGTTTTCGAGACTCTTCGCCTGTGCGGACCGGCTTGATTGGGCTCTCATGATTGTCGGATCGCTTGCTGCTGCAGCTCATGGGACTGCTCTCGTTGTTTATTTGCATTACTTTGCGAAGATAGTTCAGGTGCTTGGAATTCCGGTACCGCCCCCGGAACAGGGGCATAACATGGATGCGCAAGTTGAGAGGTTTAAAGAGGTTAGTTGTTAAAAACAATAGTAATATTTTTTGTTGTTGAAAGGTATAGTTAGTGTTGTAGTTAATAATTTCGTTAATTGAATTGAAGTACCCACAATTTATAATTTGGGTATTTTTTAGAATAGTAACTTTGGATTGTATAGTTTTTGTATGAGCTCTATTGAATCAAAATTCTTAAGAGTATATAGTTAAGCAGTGAGGTTTTAGTCTTTTAGTATGTTTTTTAACTGTTAATAGTCTGATTCTTAACAGAAAGTTTGGAAAGGGAGGTGCTTAAAGTTCTCGGATTTTAGGATTCTGGGGTTTGGAATGGGCAGAAGTAAGATTCTTTTGTGGGGCTATTTAATGATTTTATAGGACCAAAAGGTTAGAGTTAAGTATCAGCATTGGCCTTTCCTCTGAGAGAATTTACACGTTTCTGTTTTAGGTGACAATACAATGAAGTGAGCTGCTTTATTACTCTTAGCTTTTCAGCTTGGTCTATTTGGTATTTTAGTTATAGTTACAATATGGTATTGTTAGAAGAATATCCAATGGGATGCAATTTATGACCCCTAATTTGAGACTTGACTGAGGTCGCTATCGGGAAATTATGGATAGGATTTAGCGTCAAAGTGGATGTTGGCAGTTTCCATGGTGTAAAAAAGCATAATAATGCCGAAATCTTGGATATTGCTTATAATGGGATTCTGCAATGTTGTAGCAGGATATTGCTGTTTTGACATTTTGAGGGAAAGGATCAATCAATATCTTCACTACATTTTCTTCCCTCTGGCCTGGGGACTGCTTTTTGCGCTCTTGATGCAAAAGATCATCATAACGAATAATGAGCATATATTTCCAAGTGAAATAGTTCTTGTCTTAGGTTATTTTAGAGACTTGCACCTTTGGGGAAACTAAAAGGAAGGGTGGGGATAGGAACTAAATAAAGAATGGATTTTATATGTTATCACTTGGCTAAGTTAAATCAAACAGTTACATTGTGTTTATTGTAGAAGTTAGATGCTAGGGCGCATTACATTAATCCTCCACTCTCTTCTATTTATGTTCATATTCTTATGCACTAAATATTTGTAAAGATTTTGTTCGTTAATAATGTTATGTATTTAATCATTACTATGGAAATTCGGAAACTTCTCTATCCGCTTCTTTGAGGTGTTCGTTAGCGTAAGGTGCAAATTCTATGGGGCAAAGTGAAACCATATTCTGAGGCTTGAGTTTTTTAATGTTTTTTTCCCTCCTTTTGTTGCTTTCTATAAACAACTGTTATTTGTAGTTTCCTGAAGACATTCCAATCTTGTTTGTAGTATCCTTAAGATACTCTGTCCGTTTCCTAGTATTTGCATTAGCGCATGTATCACGAACTGTTTCCTTCTTGTTCTGCAGCTTGCTTCAACTATTGTTTTCATTGCTGTGGGTGTTTTTGCTGCTGGCTGGATTGGTAAGCTGATTTGCATCACAATGTGTTATTGCTTTATTTCCTTTTCTTCTGTTTGATGCATCTTTTCTGCCATTTGCTGCTGACTTGTTCTGTGTAATAGAGGTTTCATGCTGGATTCTGACGGGAGAGCGGCAGACAGCTGTCATTAGGTCAAGATATGTTCAAGTATTATTGAACCAAGATATGAGCTTTTTTGATACTTATGGTAATAATGGAGACATTGTGAGCCAAGTATTGAGTGATGTACTACTCATCCAGTCTGCTCTTAGTGAAAAAGTATGTTCAATCACATGTTGTTTTACATGTGGGTTTTCCACTTTTCCTGCTTTTTTATAAATGACTTATTCTTTGGCGGGATTATGTTGCAGTTGGCTGCTCTAATTCTTATTTCTCTGATTATGTAGGTTGGAAATTACATTCATAACATGGCTACATTTTTCAGTGGTCTAATTATTGGTTTTGTCAACTGTTGGGAAATTGCCCTTATAACTTTGGCCACCGGTCCATTCATTGTTGCTGCTGGAGGTATATCCAATATATTTTTACACAGGCTTGCTGAGAATATTCAAGATGCTTATGCTGAGGCAGCTAGTATTGCTGAACAGGTTTTTCTCATCTCATTTTGTCCAATCTACTATGTGTTTATATTGATCCCAAGTCCATGTATTTTTGTGCTGTTGGTTGATGAAAGGGTTTTCAAACTGGCCACTTGCTTACTGTTCTTTGAGAATGAATTGTCCAATGGTGTATGTTGTATTTATCAGTGCTTATACCTTTAACATTTTAATTATGAGTTTATTAATGACCTATATGATGGTTATGTTCTTTGGACATCTGAGATCACTTTAAGAGTTGAGTTGAGTTGAGTTGAGTTGAGTATAAAACTAAAAGACAATGTATATAAGAACTTCCTTTGGAGGTTAATTCTAGTAGAAACACAAATGTTGGTGGAGTTACCTCACTATGTTTACTTAATGTGATATATATAGGGAGTTTTAGAGGCTTGGTTTTAGGAGCCTGTTGGCCTTGCTGGAGTTGGCGGAAAATGTGCTGTTAATTTAGCTTCCCAGAATCAGATTGAAATGATTTGAAACAACTAAGAATATCGGTTGTTTATTTTACATTTTTTATTAGAATTTCTAAAGTTTTGTCTGAAGCTCCAAAGTTGCATTTAGTGCCACAATTTTTTACAGATTTTATAGAAGCTAAACTTAAAAAAACTCCGTTTGCCCTGCATCTGCTTTCTGGATTAAGGAAGCAGCTCTTAAAGGTAGACCAGAGCACTAGATCCGTGTGCATTACATATTATAATTTTCTGGGTTCAATTGTGTTGAATTTTTTTTAAAACAGTTACATAAGTTCTTAGTTGACTTTGTTTTTTCATAGAGTCAATCTTCTGCTTGGTGATGCTTTCTGGAATTGATGCTAATACACATATAGTGCTTGTTTTTTACAGGCAGTCTCTTATATTAGGACCTTGTATGCATTTACAAATGAAACTTTGGCCAAATATTCTTATGCAACCTCATTACAAGCAACTTTGAGATATGGTATACTGATTAGTCTTGTGCAAGGGCTTGGACTTGGATTTACATATGGGCTTGCAATATGTTCTTGTGCCTTACAACTTTGGGTTGGGAGGTTCTTGGTCACCAATCACAAAGCTCATGGTGGTGAAATCATAACAGCTTTATTTGCTGTAATTTTAAGTGGCCTGTAAGAATTGGTTTCTCCCTTTCTTTCTGCTTAATTAAATATTTACTGTCTTATACATGTTTTCTTTGTTTGCAGTGGGCTCAACCAAGCAGCGACAAATTTCTATTCCTTTGACCAAGGACGAATTGCTGCTTACAGACTTTATGAAATGATTAGCCGGTCATCCTCTGGTTCTAATCAGGAGGGGAACATCTTGCCTGCTGTTCAAGGAAACATAGAGTTTCGGAATGTATATTTCAGTTATCTGTCTCGCCCTGAAATCCCTATATTGAGTGGATTTTACCTCACCGTACCTGCTAAAAAGGCTGTGGCACTTGTTGGCAGAAATGGCTCTGGGAAAAGCAGTATTATCCCACTCATGGAGCGGTTTTATGATCCTACATTAGGTATTATGCTAACATGATTTTGTGTGTTGCACTGCACTGACCTGCTTTCTAAGGTTGTAAAATCACTAGTGATCAGTCACCCTTCATGGTTTAAATGATTTTATTTCTTATTTTTGATACAGGGGAAGTTCTTCTGGATGGAGAGAATATTAAAAACTTAAGACTTGAGTGGCTGAGAAGCCAAATAGGACTCGTTACGCAGGAACCCGCTTTACTAAGTTTGAGCATAAGAGATAATATTGCTTATGGAAGAGATGCTACATTTGATCAAATTGAAGAGGCTGCAAAAATAGCACATGCACACACATTCATTAGTTCGCTTGAGAGAGGATATGAAACACAGGTGAAATATTGAAAACATAAGACATTACTTTTTCCTATGTTACTGATCATCTTGATTGAGGATTTTGTTGAAATTAATTACTGTTAATTGCAGGTGGGGAGGGCTGGCTTAGCATTGACAGAAGAACAGAAAATAAAACTCTCTATTGCTAGAGCAGTGCTTTTGAACCCAACAATCCTTCTCCTTGATGAGGTTACTGGTGGACTTGATTTTGAAGCTGAAAGAACTGTTCAGGAAGCTCTTGATCTCCTCATGTTGGGACGTTCAACTATAATAATAGCTCGACGTCTTAGTCTTATAAGAAATGCTGATTATATAGCTGTGATGGAGGAGGGTCAGCTGGTTGAAATGGGTACACATGATGAGTTACTAGCCCTTGATGGCTTGTATGCTGAGCTCCTCAAATGTGAAGAGGCTGCTAAACTTCCAAGGAGGTAATTAGAGCCATAGATGCTTTTACTCAGAAAGCTGGAATACTATGTTTGGAAGTCTAGTTTTCGTCACTGATTTTCTTTGTTTAGATGAAATATTTGGTCCTTTATTTCTGACCTGTTAATTGTGATATTTGTTGATGATTTTTCAGAATGCCAGTTAGGAGCTACAAGGAGACATCAACTTTCCAAATTGAAAAGGATTCTTCATCAGCGAACAGCTTCCAAGAATCATCATCTCCAAAGTTGATGAAATCGCCATCACTCCAAAGAGTACCTGGTGTGTTTAGGCCCCAGGATGGTGCTTTTAACTCACAAGAATCGCCTAAAGCTCATAGTCCACCACCAGAGAAAATGGTGGAAAATGGCTTGGCTGCAGATGCGGGTGATAAGGAACCATCAATTAGGAGGCAGGATAGTTTTGAAATGAGGCTACCAGAATTGCCCAAACTTGATGTTCATTCTACCCAAAGGCAGAAATCAAACGGGTCAGACCCCGAATCCCCTGTATCACCCCTTTTGACATCTGATCCTAAAAATGAACGTTCTCACTCACAGACTTTTAGTCGGCCTCACAGTCACTCCGATGACGTCCCGATAAAACTTAAGGAAGCAAAGGATACACATCATAAGGATGCTCCATCCTTTTGGAGGTTGGCACAGCTTAGTTTTGCGGAGTGGCTCTATGCTGTGTTAGGAAGCATTGGTGCTGCAATCTTTGGATCTTTCAATCCGCTTCTTGCTTATGTTATTTCTTTGATAGTAACCACCTATTATAAGCATGAGCAACATCATCATTTACGAGATGAAGTAAACAAGTGGTGCTTGATTATAGCCTGTATGGGTATAGTGACTGTGGTTGCCAACTTCCTGCAACACTTTTACTTTGGCATTATGGGGGAAAAGATGACTGAACGAGTTCGCAGAATGATGTTCTCAGGTATCTGATTTATCAATTTAATATTTTATAAATTACTGCAATGCTGAATTCCATGCATATGCTTTATCTTGTTTTGTTTATCATGTGACAGCAATGCTGCGCAATGAAGTTGGATGGTTTGATGAAGAAGACAATAGTGCTGACACCTTGTCCATGCGATTGGCAAATGATGCTACATTTGTGAGGGCTGCTTTTAGCAACCGACTCTCAATATTTATACAGGATAGTGCCGCTGTTATCGTTGCTATACTGATTGGGATGTTGCTACACTGGCGGTTGGCACTTGTGGCACTTGCTACCCTTCCAGTTCTAACCATATCTGCTATTGCACAGGTTTGGATATCGCTTCTTGTTTTTTCGAAGGACCATGAATTTGTTTTTCACTTTATTATTTAACACATAGAGTTTATTGAAAATTAAGCTTCTTAATTAATTCTTCTCAATTCCATGTAGGGTATATCCTTCTCTTTCTCCTTTACTTTTTGCCCTTTTTATTAATTTGGTTGGAAGATTGGGCTCATCCAAGTTTCTAAATAGTTGTTTCTGTTTATCTTGCAGAAATTATGGCTCGCTGGATTTTCCAGGGGAATCCAGGAGATGCATAGGAAGGCATCATTGGTCCTTGAGGATGCAGTGAGAAACATTTATACGGTTGTAGCTTTTTGTGCTGGTAATAAGGTGATGGAACTTTACAGACTGCAGCTGAAGAAAATATTGAAACAGAGCTTCTTTCATGGAATGGCAATAGGGTTTGCATTTGGCTTTTCGCAGTTTCTTCTTTTTGCCTGCAATGCTCTTCTCCTTTGGTACACTGCACTCTCTGTTAAGAATGGCTACATGGATCTGCCTACAGCTCTCAAGGAGTACATGGTTTTCTCTTTTGCAACATTTGCCCTGGTGGAGCCATTTGGATTGGCACCATACATACTTAAAAGGCGGAAATCACTTACTTCAGTGTTTGAAATTATTGATCGAGTCCCTAAAATTGAGCCAGATGATAACTCAGCATTGAAGCCTCCGAATGTTTATGGAAGCATTGAGTTGAAAAATGTCGATTTCTGCTATCCTACTCGTCCAGAAATGTTGGTATTGAGCAATTTCAGTCTTAAAGTTAATGGGGGACAAACTGTAGCCGTTGTTGGAGTTTCAGGATCTGGGAAGAGTACCATAATATCTCTGATTGAGAGATTCTATGATCCAGTTGCAGGTCAGGTTCTACTTGACGGGCGAGATTTGAAAGTCTACAATTTGAGATGGTTGAGGAATCACTTAGGTCTTGTTCAACAGGAACCCATAATTTTCTCAACTACTATCAGAGAAAATATTATATACGCAAGGCACAATGCTAGTGAAGCTGAGATGAAGGAGGCTGCAAGAATAGCTAATGCTCACCATTTTATCAGCAGCTTGCCCCATGGTTATGACACACATGTAGGTATGAGGGGTGTGGATTTGACCCCGGGACAGAAACAAAGAATTGCTATTGCTCGAGTGGTGCTGAAGAATGCTCCCATTTTATTATTGGATGAAGCTAGTTCATCCATCGAATCAGAGTCAAGTCGAGTGGTGCAAGAAGCGCTTGATACATTGATAATGGGAAACAAAACAACAATTTTAATAGCCCATAGAGCTGCAATGATGAGGCATGTTGACAATATTGTAGTTCTTAATGGTGGTCGAATAGTTGAGGAAGGGACGCATGATACTTTGGTAGCGAAAAATGGCTTGTATGTTCGTTTAATGCAACCTCATTTCGGGAAGGGTTTACGTCAGCACCGGCTGGTTTAAGGTTTTCAATTGATTGTAACTTACATTGGTTGTTCTGTATAGTACTCATCTCACTCATCTGAAATGCCAGAAGTACCACCATCCACCAACCACTGCGGGCTTTGCTGAATCTCTTGGTTGAAGATGCAGAGTGTGAAAGGGAAAAATGGGGAAAACGCAGCTTGTAATGATGCTCGCGAAGGTTGGATGAAAAAAATGATAATGTGAGAAACCATCAAGGGTTGTAACGATGTCTACTACTTCGATGGGTGGGCAAAGCAGCGGCTGTAGTTACATTGTTTAAAGGTAGGGCCTAGAATTAGGGGTTATGGAGTTTGGTTGGGTGTTGAGGGATAGATCCATATTCTTTACGGAGGCAAGCATTGTTAGATTGGAATTGTGCTTTTGTCTCCATGGTATATTGATTTTGTTTATTAATCAGAAAAGGGTTGATAATTTTAGTCCTATTGAGGTCTGTTTATGCCATTTTTCCTGTTTCAGATTTTGCCCCCTGATTTCTCATGAAAATTTCTGCAACTCTTCTCTCACGGAAAAGCTTGGATGATGTATGTGTTTGGCTGTAAAATTTTTCAACTTTTGATTACTGAGAAAGTTTAGAAGAGGAAAAAAAAAGTGTTGTAATTTTTGTAAATAAAGATGCGGATTATTTACAAAATTTTTACTTTCCCTCTTTACTTCTCTACTCTCCTGACTTTATTTACTGCTAAACCACTTCTAGGTTTGCTCTAAATGCTCAGATAGAGAAACAAGTAAAATTAGCTTGATAGCTTTAAAGAATAATATACTAGAAATGGTGATTGTTGAATACTTATAGAAGCCTCATTGACAAAATGGTAGCATATAGAGGAAGTTTACTAAAGAATGGCTATGTACAACTGATAGAGATTTTGCTTCTTGAAAAGGGTAAGGGAAGATCATCTTCTCTATTGAGAATTTGCCCATCTTTTTAATAACTCTGCATTTGATTTTCAGATGTCAAGCACTCTGAAAGAGTCGGCGACCACTTTCAGCTTGTTCCGAACCCTTTTCCACCGTCTCTCGAGAGCTGCAACCACCAGTGTGTAAAATCTCCCTGCAAGGAAATGTAAAGTCAATATAGCATATATATAGAACATTCGATAATCGGAATCCCTCCCTTGGTATGTCAGCAAATTCTGTCAATCTGTGGCTAAGCAATGGTTCAAGGATCGGAACATTATCGGTATATTAACTTAGATAAGGCTGATTAATCAGTGAATAATTGAATTGAGACATTTTCAGATGATTGAATTGTTTACCATTTCCAATGGCTATTGTTGTAAAGGAAGTGCTAGCAAAGTTTTGAGAGGCAAGTGCATATTCAAAAGTGTAGTAATTTTTCCCATCAGTTGTTCTCTGCATGTAGAAGATTATCACATTAAAGAAAATTTTCAGACTTGAAAGAATTCAAAATAGTTTTGAAGGCAAACCTCTTGCATGTCAAGTATATCAACAAATTGATTTGGTGCAGCATAATAATGATTCACCAAATTGTAAACAACCTAAAAACAAAAAACAAGACAAAAGCCTCATTAATGGGTCATTTTTTCTTTTCTGTTAACAATTTCAAAGAAGTAAAATGAATTTTACCTCATTTATTGGCCCCATATCATGGATATCTTTCTTATCAGTTGGTATGAATCTCACCCTTACATTTTGCAATTGAAGAAATCTGTCTTTAAATGCAGAATCATGTCCCCTAAAATCAAATTCCTAGCAAACAAGCAACAATCAGAAAAATCTTACCATAACTAAGGATTCATCAACTTTTTTGGTATTAAAAAAACAACACTTACCCTCCAATCGGATGGGTAGTAATAAGAATACCCATCAGGAATGTCAACAAAAGATGAATAATTTGGTGGTATTTCTGTCAAATTACCAAAAAAACATGACATTAATATTTAATATACTTTTGAAGTTCATAAAATACTTAATTGGGACAATTAAGAAAAGTTTATAGTACCTTCAGCAAGAAGGGAAGCTGCAGGGAGTAAATTTGCTGTTAAGGCTCCAACACCCAACAGCAATTGTCTTCTTTTACAATTGTCTAAAAATTCAATTCAGAAAGTAAGAACATGAACATATAATATTCAGTTTGATTGTAATTAAAACAACAATTTTTACTTTCTTCATTGGAAATGGTCTCTTTGGGACATGTTGCAGAGTTATTTTGCAAAGAAAGTGAATTAGGTCGGGCTAATTCATTGGACTGTGGCACATTTGACTGAAAAGTAAGAAAAAGAAAAACAATTGAATTAGCTTTTGGGAGATTAATGAAAATGGCAATCAAGCAAATAAAGCAGAAAAGCAAAGGTAAAGAGCAATAAGAAAGTAACCTTCTTTGGAAAAGTGGGAGGAACCCAGTTGAGTGAAAGTGAAGACATTGCCATTTTTGAAAGCTTTTGATTACTATGTGAAGCAGCAGCAGCAGCAGCCTCTCATAAAGTTTTGGATTATATTGCTTCTTATTGGATGGATAGTGGGGAGTTTGTTAGTTGGTTTCCTTTCCCTCTCTTTTTGGTTCATTTTATCCATATTTTTTCCTTGCATCACGTGAGTAGCACGTGCTTGTATGGATTTTAAACAATTGTAACAGATTGGCCCAAGCATCCATAAGGCCTTTTCTTGAAGTCTCCAAGTGCTTATGACCCAAATTTAGTTTTGGTGACCCAATCAAAAATAAAAATCAAACAGAAACAAATGAAAATTACTTTTGCTAAATTAAAACTTAAAAACAGGGGATATATTGTCTTATTGACCTATAAAGTGAGTCTGATGTGCTTAAACCTCTAAATAGAGAAAATACTTGACTCTATAACATCTTCCAATTCCAGATTAGTAGGGATTTAATGTGACTCAGTTCTAAATTAGTCGGGATTCAATGTGACTATCTGATACTAAACGGTTCGTTAAAAGGAAAAAAAAAAAAAGGCTAGCATGCATGAATGCTGTATAGCATTATTAAATTTCCTGGTTTTAGTTATTTTTCCATTCATTGTGTATATCAAGCTTCTTGTATATGCTATGACTTTCTTTCTCTTATTGCTTTTGCTTTATGCTTTGCATTCTCTAAACCTATATGTTTAAATCTCCTTTATTGAAACCAAAGTTACAGTCAAAATGACTCAAATTCCAGCTGTTTAATAATTTTCTTATTATATTTCCTAGTATTCTGTGTCAAATTATTCCTAATCCACCATCAACCCTTCACTTCACTTGTTAGTTAGCTTGATGATGGGAAAGAAATGGGAGTTTTAAAAGTTTATATACATTTCATTCTCAAATCTTAACTGTCACTTTTGTCAGTTATAAAAAGCTTTGTGTCAGCTTAACTGTATGCAAACTGTTTCAATTTTCTTTAATTCTTATACATCAAAGACCTAAAAAGCTGAACTATGATCCAGCAAGATTCATGCGCATGCTTTGCTCAAAATATTGAATACTTAAAATATATATATAGAAATTTTGTTCATTCTCCTAGGGTCATTATGCCATTATTACTAGCCGAAGATCTAGGTGCCAGAAATCTTATTGTAAAATTTTTAAAAAAATAATAATAATAATGCCATTTCTCTTTAAGGTCCAATCTCCAATGGTAACTTTCAACAAGGGTTTGAGTGCATCAATGTATGCATTAAGGAAGAAAGTCAAAAAAATTTAAAATATAATGCAAGTAGATTGAAGGCAAGTGTTTGGATTCATATGGGCATGTGAACATGTGCATAATCCTTTGCTTATGCTTCACATCAAATTCTAAAAATCTATTAGGCCTTCAAGTATAGAAGCATTTTCCTTAAAAATAACCTTGTTTGACTATAAAGATATACGAAAATAGTTAGAAAAAATTGAACCAGCTTAAGATTAGCTATGTTCTTAATTAGCTCAAATTGAATGAATAAAAAAGAAATTTCATGGTAAAGATTTTTTTTTGAAAATTGAAAAGAGTGAGTGAGATATATAGCATGGGTAGTTGGTCAACAAGGAATCATCTGGTTTGTTGCTTTAGATAAAAGACAGTTGTAAGTTTTTTAGTCAGGGTCCCCCAATGGCCTGCAAATTTTTTTAATATCAGCTGGCCCTCATGTTCTACCTTAAATGCCGCAAAATAATAAAAGAAAAAGATGCAAAATCTTATAAAGTTTCAGTTAAGTCAGTTTCCCCACATTTCCCAAACTTTTTTTTTATTTCTTCCCTTTCATTTTTCACTATAATTTAATTCAATCTGTGAAAGTCTTTTACTTAGTCACAGACCAAGTCTTGGAAACAGTAGAAACCACCACCACCATCATCATAACTCTTACCTCTCTTCCCCTCTCTCAAAAACTGTCATTACACAAACTAATTGAGAAATTCCAGGTATGTTTCAACTCCAACTATGTTCTTGTTAAGACAAGCAAGAAGAGTAAAGTGACAAAATCAGTTTTTTCAATGTCTGTCTAGTACTTTTGAAAGATATGGAAGTATCAGGTGTGCTATTCTTAATCATTTTCCCATTTGCTTTCTTTCTTCATCCCATTTTTTGCTCTGCTGTTAGTCCTGTTGATGTTTTCTTGATTGATTGTGGGGGAAGTAACCCTGTAAAACTTGATGATTCCCGGGTTTTTCGGACTGATAGTAGTTTTTCTAATGTGGGATTTTCCCATTCTTCACACATTGTTGTTTCTAGGGATGATAATAGTTCAGCTTTGTATAATTCTGCTAGAGTTTTTGTAAAAGCTTTTACTTATACCATTAGAACTAAGCAGATTGGCCGCCATTGGTTACGGCTACATTTTTTCCCAGTCCAAAATTCCAAGTATGATTTGAAGTCTGCAGTTTTCTCAGTTGTAGCTAATGGAATCACACTACTTCACCAGTTTTCTTTTTCGAAATTGAACCAAAACTCACCTCTAATGAAGGAATATGTAATTGAGGTAGGGGTTTTGGGTTCGGGTTCGAAAAAATTGGAACTGGCATTTTCTCCTAGCAATGGTTCACTTGCATTCATCAATGGAATTGAGGTTCTAGCTGTACCCAACATGTATTTTCCTTCTGGAATTGTCCCGGTTCCATTAGGACCGGAACTTGAGATCTCGAAAAATGTTGCTTTCGAGACAAGTTACAGGATAAACACGGGAGGTCCTTTGTTAACTCCTAGGAATGATTCAATGTGGAGAATATGGGAGCCAGATCAACCTTATTTAGTCAATGCTGCTTCTGCTCACAATGTTATGGTCAATCCTAATTTGATCAAGTACCCTGAGGGAATATCAGCACAAATTGCACCAAATTGGGTTTATGCCACAGCTCAAGAAATGGCAGAAGCAAATGTGACAAATCAGAGGTTTAACATTTCATGGGTGTTTGAAGTTGAGGAAGGTTTCAGTTATTTTATCAGGATGCATTTTTGTGACATTGTAAGTATTGCTCTTAACAGCTTAGTTTTCAATGTCTTTATCAACAAGCAATCTGCTCTGTCCTCTTTCGATATTTCTAGTAAGACTTTGGCATTATCATCTGCTTACTATGTAGACTTCCTCACCAATGTCTCAATGGGATCAAATCAGATTCTTGTTCAAATTGGTCCTCCTGATGTAAGAAATTTCCCAAGCAATGCAGTTTTGAATGGCTTGGAGATCATGAAAATGAGCAGTCCTTGTAAAACCCTTGATGGAAATGCTTGTGTAGCTTATAGTAAGAAATCCAAGATCCCCAGGAAGAAATTGATTGTTTTAGCACTCTCTTCTGCAGCAGTCTTTGTAGTTCTAATGGCAATTGTAGCAATTTTCTTCCTCTACTTTCGCCAGCCGAAGAAGCCTAAACGTTGTCCCTCAACCTGGTTTCAATTCCCAACAAATGTGGGGAATTCTGATTCCAAAGTATCAATCTGCAGCTTTGCTTCAACAGCACAATCTCATGCATTAGGCCGAGTTCTATCCTTTTCAGAGATTCGCGAAGCAACGAAGAATTTTGATGAGAGCTTGGTAATTGGAGTAGGTGGATTTGGGAAAGTTTACAAGGGAATGCTAGAGAATGGAGTCATGGTCGCTGTCAAGCGTGGGAATCCAGGATCGCGGCAAGGACTAACAGAGTTCAGGACAGAGATTTTGATGCTTTCCAAGTTAAGACACAGGCATTTGGTTTCACTTATAGGTTATTGTGAAGAACAAAATGAAATGATCCTTGTTTATGAGTTCATGGCAGGTGGTCCATTGAGGAAACATTTATATGGTTCCAATTTTCCCCCACTTAGTTGGAAACAAAGGCTTGAAATCTGCATTGGTGCTGCAAAAGGCTTGCATTATCTTCACACAGGAGCATCAGATACTATCATACACCGCGATGTGAAGACAACAAATATACTCCTTGATGAGAATTTCACAGCAAAAGTTGCGGATTTCGGATTGTCAAAGTTAGGTCCAACTTTGGACCAGACTCATGTAAGCACTGCTGTCAAAGGAAGCTTTGGTTATCTTGATCCTGAGTATTTTCGCCGTCAGCAATTGACAGAAAAATCTGATGTTTATTCCTTTGGAGTTGTTCTTATGGAAATTTTATGTGCAAGGCCTGCAATTAACCCTGCACTTCCAAGGGAACAGGTTAACATTGCAGAATGGGGTATGCATTGGCAAAAGAGAGGCCTATTAGAAAAAATAATTGATCCCCATTTAGTAGGATTCATCAATCTAGACTCCCTGAGAAAATTTGGCGAAACAGCTGAGAAATGCCTGGGAGAATATGGAGCTGAAAGGCCTACAATGGGAGATGTGCTATGGAATTTGGAATATGCACTTCAACTTCAAGAGGCTTCTATACAAAATGCTAATTCATCTGACAACAGTGCAAATTATATCCCAGAAATTCCTGGATGGATCTCTCGAGTCGAATCGATCAATGCTGATCGTTTTGATATCAATGATGAAGCTTCTGATGCAGCAACAACAACTAGTGATGTGTTTTCACAGCTGATGGATCCTAAAGGAAGATAAGGGTAATTTTTTTTTTTGTAAAGGGTTTTCATTTTGATGTGAGTTCTTACATTTTGCAGATTTAGGAAGCAAAAGGGATCACTAAATTAGTAAATTATTATAGTTAAGTACTTGAGTTCTTGTAGTCCATGAATTTGTCCTTAACAAGTTGTAACAGAGTCTGCAATTCTATATTTGTCATTGATTCCTTATACCAAATCAAAAAAGAGTGGTGATAAATTTTTTCATTTCTGATCTATGAACATCATAGAATTTTTTCATTTCTGATCTCTAATTTGGTTGGTGACTCATAAGGCATTTACAACATTAACATAGCTGAAATGAAAAGTAGAGGTGAATCTTCAATAATTTGGCTTGAGTGGGAATTTGCAGAGGACAAAAGAACAAACATTACAAATCAAAAGCTTTGGTCAATTCAATATGTAGTACCATCTCTGTCTATTGCTTTAAAACAAGCAAGTGATTTCAGATGCAATTTCAGAATCCATTTTCACCCACTTATTGCCTTTGGCCCACCTTTCTTTTTTGTCCAACTTATAGAGTTGCTTTCATGACTGAAAATAATAGGCTTAATACCTATTTTGGCCCTTGCACTACTAATGTATCAATTTTGCCCTTAAAATTGATATACGAGACAATTTCAATTTTATACTTTTTTTTTCACTGATGTAGCCCTTATCTATACTAATTATAATGTCAAAATCTGAGTTTGTCTCACGAGTTGACTCGGAGACAAACTCAGTTTTTTAAAAATTCAAAATAAAATAAAAACTACCCAATAAAAACTACCCATTATAAGATAAATTAAATATAATATTTAAATTTATTTATTTATTTTTTGAGTGAATATTTAAATTTATTTATACTCCTATCATTTTAAAGAGACTACTTATGAAAAAAACTGTTATAAACCACTCACGTAGTGAGTGCCCTGTGTCTTGTAGTGAGTGATGTGATAAATCCGTGTGTATGAATATGTTACATCATTTGGATGCCTTTGGTTGAGTGGGCAGTGTGACCGATTGAAATTTTGGCCAACAGTTTTAAATTGGTTAAAAAATCAAAGCATAAGAGTGAAATTGTCTCAAATAAAAGTTAAAAGGTCAGATTGGTCATGAATTAAAATGGACATTAGGTCAATCTTAATATCAAAACACCTATTTTTCGGTACAAAAATTCTAGGGATAGGAAAGAATATTATTGTTATTTTGTATGGTATACCGTATACCGTCAACTTAAATTGAAATTTACATACTTATAAGATTTAAGAGTGTCATGTATAAGTTAGTGTCTGAACCTTAATTAACATTACCAATCTGTTGACAATATATACACACTTAGTTTCAAGAGAATGATCAATGAGTGGGATCGCTATCAAGAAAAAGAAATTAAGTTCAATAATTACAAATGATGCAAGTTGATTGCATGAAAAGCTCTTTTATGGAACTTGTCGGTCCAATATCATAAGCTTGTGTTGCCGTTTTCACCAATAGCAATATTAAATTATTTAGGGTGATGTAACATTTGTGTGCCATCCATCTTGTCGATCGGTGTCCAATATTTTAGCATGGGAGGAATTTTATATTCCACATTATGCTCCACATGATAAAGTTTGAAATCAACGTAATTGGAAAAAGCGACTTTAGACAAATCAAGATAGTTCTTATTTATTTTTATTTTTTTTGTGCAAAAATCAAGATAGTTCTTATAGTACTGTTTAATTGATGAAAGCATTAATATGATAAGACAGAGATTCAAATAGCATTAATTGTCTAAGTAAGAATTACGATCTCAACTAGAGAAGTTGTTTGAAAAGTTTAAGATTGAGGTTATCCCATTATTTCTTGTTTGCATAGTTAAATTAAATTTTATATTTTCATTCTAACATCATACGGATAATGTATTAAAATTTAAGATTAATTCTTATATATAATTATTTGTTGTTAATTTGGGACTAAACCTGGTTTTAATTGGAATTTTTACTATTTGTTAAAACTCGAAAACAAACAAAATATAATACTAGGGACGCGTGGCGTAATTTGGTGGTTAGGGCACAATGAGACACCAAAAATGAGGGTAGAGGATTTTGATTCATCCATAACAAAATGGGAGTGTCAACCCATTTTGAGATTTAGGATTTTATTGTACTTCTACAAATTTGCGAATTTGGTATAAGGAATAGAACTTAAATAATGGCACTAATTTTCACCAAAAAAAAAATAATAATGGCACTTATATTTTTATAAAAAAAATAAAGGCACTTATTCCAAATTCCATTGAATCTAAAGGTAATATAGGGTCGCTTTCTTGAGTGATTTCTACCATCAAATTTTATATTATTTTTTTCTTTCAAATTGTTTGCCCATTTTCATTTTTTTCCTTATATAATGTTTGAAAATGACAACATTTTATATATCTTCATAGCTCTTCTGAAGTTGTGATACTCTATAATATAAAAGAGTTTTGGTTGAAACTTATTATACTTTGGGTTGACACATTTGCTTACCTTTCTCCACCTCATGCTCAACCTAATCTCTCAAACAAATTAAACTAATTAATTGAGCTTAAGGATATTGTTTTTTTAGGCTAGTCTTCACCTAATTTGTATTTATATTATATGAAGTTCTTGGATTAAAATATTGATTAAGAGCGTACAAATTGTAATAGTTTTCCACTATATAATAAATATGATATCACATGCATTTTAACATAGGCATTTAAGTCACATGGTAAAGTCAACCTAGCTAGCTTGGCAATAATTTTGCATTTTTCAAGACATTAGCCCACTTGGTCCTTCACATTTTTCATCCATGAATTATCAATCCTTGATCTATCAAGAAAGTTATAGAAGATGTATTTATTTATAAAACAAAAAGTAGCAAAAAAAAAAAAAAGGAAAAAAAAGTTGGTGTTATATAGCAAATCTAATTTACACCAACAACTCATCAATATCTCACCTTTTCCCCTCACATCACGGATTGGATTCTTAGCAAAAGTTCTAGGGCAAACTGCATGTGATCCATTCTGCTAAATTTTCTAACCCTCTTGATTTTAACAAAGCTTTTCTATTTCTTTTGCCAACTTTTGGTCTGGTGGAAGACTAGTGCTCGATTGTCGGTACCAGTTGCTAGGGTTTGATTCCTAGCAACGGTAAGTAAAAAAAAGTTTTTCTTTTGTTTTTTTTTGAGAATGCATTAACAAAAAATATTTTCAATTTAATGATCATGATACCCTTAGCTAATAATAAATAAGCACATAAGTTTTTAAAGTCTTAGAAGAAAGAAAACAAGTAGTTTGTATTTTCTTTTTCATTTTCCCACTCCAAAATACCCATATGATGTTACGAAATGAAAGTTACTCCTTTGTCAGATCATAAATCTCATTTGCTCTAATTCCAGAACATGGAATGCATATAAAGGGTCTTCATATTGAAGCATCAATTTTCATATTCAATCATTAATGAGAAACAACATGTATAATTGAAATTAGTAGCGATAAAAACATAGATATGTAGAAACATATGCCATTTTCAAATATAGAAAAAAGAAACTAATTGGTGATTAAAACAATGTTAAATTGAGATATAAATATGGAATTGAAATTTGATTTTTTTTTTCTATATAATTACTTTAAGACGACTTAATTATTTATGAATCAAATAGCACATCATCATTAATCAATCATCCAAATTATTATACAATTTTTAGTGGTGGTCACTAACCAAAACGAAATATTATCCTAAGAAAAAATAATAAATTTATTTTGTATAATTACATTTAAAATTATTCAACACCAATTTAAGAAATTAATTAGTGAAGTGGTTTGATCCTAGTGGGCCCATTTTACAACCAAACCAGAATAAGGCTTATTTCAATGGGCCCACAGCAAGCCCATCACAATCACAAATCCCACGTTCGATTCGGAAATTGGAATATTCAAATGGTCGGTTTTCTCAGCCGCCCATCTCGCGCGCCTCTATGAAGCCTCCAATGGACCACACACCACACAATCATCTCCGGGTCCCACCACATCATTTTGGTCGGCGATCCAGATCGCTTCTTGGCCGAATTCTCCGTAGCTACAATTAATCACAGCAACACACGTGGCAATCGCGGGCCCCATTTATGAGCTGTAAAGTCACCGACATGTGGCTTAAAAATATGGCCCCTACCACTTCCACTATGTAATTTTCACCGGGTACCTCTATTACCGGTTCTTTGGCCGTTATTTTAGGTATATATAAAAAGGAAGCTCTTAGTGAGGAGCTAACACACAAAATTGAGACTTGAGAGCTACATTCTTTAGCAAGCAAGAAATAGCTCTTTGATACTTACTTTCGCAGAGAGAGTTTAGGTTGAGGAAGACAAAAATTCCAAGAAAATGCCGATCAATAGAATTGCCATTGGAACACCAGGAGAGGCTAGCCAGCCAGATGCCATCAAGGCAGCTTTCGCGGAGTTCTTTTCCATGCTTATTTTCGTATTTGCTGGAGAAGGGTCTGGCATGGCATTCAGTAAGATTCGGATTCAATAATCTTCTATGTCTTATTATAATAGAATGTTTAATTTTCAAGACATTATGTTTCTAGGGAAAAAATTAACAAGTGTTTAGATGTTATTAAGGTTGTTCATTTTACATGTGTACATAATGGTACTTAAGAGAATTCTAAGACCTTTTGATCATTTTGATAACTTTTAAGTAAAAAAAAATTGAAAATGACAATTGATTTTATAAAGTATGATAATTGATAAGAATTATGAATTAGTTGGAACAATGATTATTAATTTGGCTGATGTTTTGAATGGTAGACAAGCTAACCAACAATGGGTCAAGCACACCAGCCGGCCTTGTGGCAGCATCATTGGCTCATGCATTTGCCCTGTTTGTGGCGGTTTCTGTCGGAGCAAACATTTCCGGGGGACATGTCAACCCTGCTGTGACCTTTGGGCTATTCCTCGGTGGCAACATTACCTTGTTGAGAGGCATTTTGTACTGGATTGCTCAATTGCTTGGCTCAGTCGTTGCTTGCTTCCTCCTTAAGTTTGCCACCGGTGGATTGGTAAGAAACTTATCAAAAAATTTTTAATTATCTTCTTGCTTAACCAGAATTCAAAGTATATACATATTGAGATTTCATTACTAGGGAAGTCCATTCAATAATTCAATATAATTATATTAACTTCTAACAACTAACAAGGAATTGACTCAATTGGTAGGTTCGTTTGTCTTGATGTAAATAGTTTTCGGGTTTGAATTAATAACCCTTGTTTTGGCACTATTATTGAATGCATGATCCTAATGGGATATGGCACAATGAAGGGCTTGAAAAAACTTACTAGTTCTAAGTTCTAACAGGCTTGAAAATTATTGCAAAGTGAAAAATCTTTGGAAAATGTTCAACACTCATGTAATCTTTGTTAAATCTTACCAAGTCTATTTAGTTTTAATCTTTTTTTTCAGCAAGAAAATGTTGTCTAAATTTTACTTGACTTGACCAACTGCAGGAAACATCAGCATTCTCCCTATCATCTGATGTATCAGGCTTGAATGCATTTGTCTTTGAGATTGTGATGACTTTTGGTCTAGTCTACACAGTTTATGCCACAGCAGTTGATCCAAAGAAAGGAAATTTGGGTATTATTGCTCCAATTGCAATTGGTTTCATAGTAGGAGCCAACATCTTGGCAGGTGGTGCTTTTGATGGAGCCTCCATGAACCCAGCAGTCTCATTTGGTCCTGCTGTTGTTAGCTGGACCTGGGCTAACCATTGGGTCTATTGGGCTGGACCATTGGTTGGAGCTGCCATTGCTGCCCTTGTTTATGACAACATTTTCATTGGCAATGCCTCCCATGAGCCTCTTTCCACCGGTGACTTTTAAGAACTTTGTTTCTAATGTCAAGTGTGTCAAGTTTCTCTCTGACAATTTTAGGTGATGGAGAGAATAAAAGTTTGGGAATTTGGAAGGTTGAATTGCTTATCAGGGTGAAGATTTGGGGTTGAATTTGAATTTCTTGTACTTTTGTTATAGTTGTAATTTGCTTGTTTTTAAATTTGTATTTGCACTCTTATTTGGAAAATTTAAATCTTTGTGTTAAGAAGTTCTTGTTCATCATCAATTTGTCAATAATTTCAGATACTTCAAATTTTTAATTCCCCCCCTCAACTTGCATAAAGGACAATTTCTTCCTTTAACTTTTTTTCTTGTCTATTGCACCCTAACGTTACAAAAAGAGGACATATGCCACCTGCAGTCAACAAAACTGTTATTTTATAAAAATGAAAGTATGAGATAACTGTTTTGTTAAAGATAGGGTGCATTTATCCTTTTTTTGTGATGTCGGAGTGTAATCAGGCAAGAAAAAAAGTTTAGGAAAAAAATTGTCTTTTTGTGCAAGTTTCGAGGGGAATTGGGTATTAAGCCAATTTTTACATATCTAAAAACCACGGCATAAATGCCACTTTGCACCCTTAAGTTTATACGGACTGTCACTTTGCATCCAATTTTTTTATTTTAATCAAGACGCACCTTGAAGTTTTATTTTTGTGTCACTTTACACCCTCCGTCACAGTAGGACAAACAACTCCATCACGTCGTCCGATGTGGCATGCATGCCATGTATACCAAAAAATGACATGTGGCACGCCATGTGCACAGAAAAATGCCACGTGGCACGCCATGTGTTAAAAATGCCACGTGCCACGTGTCATTTGCCGTCACAGATCCGTTTGTCCTATCGTACGGAGGGTGTAACATGGCACAAAACTAAAATTTTAGAGTGCGTTTTGAACAAAATAAAAAAGTTGATGCAAAGTGATAGTCCATACAAACTTAAGGGTGCAAAGTGTAATTTATGCCTAAAAAACACAATCCTAATTCACAAGGAAATAGGCTTATTGCTAAAAAAGACCCCTGAACTTAAACAACACGGCCAAATAAACTTTTGAACTCTAATTACAGCCAAATAAGCCCCTGAACTCTTGAAAAAGTCAAATAAGCCCTTTTTAGATGGCTAAATGCTGAAATAAGGACTAAATGTTTCAAGATTTTCTCAAATAAGGATCAAAATACACAATTTCAACAAATTAAAACGCATACTTAGCAAATTTTTACAAAATCTAGTACCATTTTCCCAGAAATGTGTATTAAGAAGTTCTTGTCCATCATCAATCTATCACTAAAATCTGATACTACAAATTTATATCAGCTATCTAGTACTGAAAACTACAATCCAAATTGACATGAAGATATTATGGAGGAGTTTAAAAGGTAGATAATGAGAATAAGTTTTCCCATAATGTGTAGGAGTTTAAGATATGTGGGAAATAATTCAATTATTCAATTATTGCAATTCTGGCACACCAGATTGTTCATGGAATCTGAACAACAAAAGATTGTTCATGGAAAAAGTTTCAGAAAGAAGCAGCAGCCACAAACAGAACACTGGTTGAAAATCACTAGGAAATAGCTAGGAATGCTTTCACCAGCTTCCCCTCACCTAAACTTTTAGGTACCAAAAAAATATATATCACTTAGTTAAAGTAATGGGAAAAAGAACAGTTAGATAGACATGATAAACATGTCAGATTCAGATTTCAGACAAGACATGCCAAGTACAAACAATTAGTTTTGTCTGTTTCCTGGCATCTAGCTACCCATGTTTTGGAGGAAAATGAACCCTGTTATTTTCTTCTAGAAGGTGAAAAAGGAATATACCAAAGGAGTGGCACATGTGATCCTTTCTTTATTGAATTAGTATGTCATTATGAATGATTTGGATTTTGCTATAAATAAAAAGTGAAAAAGGCATAAGACTATTCCAAAAGTTTCATATTCAGATATATAAGCTTATATAACTTTAGGGCAGTGTCCCAAGTTAATATGCCAGGGTCTCTAATTGCTACTAATTTCATAGTGGATGCTGATGCTGAGTCTCTTGTTTGGTCCAGCTGGTGTTGACTGGAACCGGACCGGGACCAAATCATGATAAAGCTTTGGTGATGTATTAGAGTTCTAGAAACTATAGCATAAATGGCAAGCAAACGTCATGAAGGGATATTGAGGACCAATTTCCCCCAAAGTGGAAGAGTTATCATCAATTTTGTTCTATCATTCGAAGAAAATAGGGAGTAGGGACCAATTTGTACAAATTTGTAACTCTAATTGATCTGATGAGAAAAACCATGTGCAAGGACACCTAATCAACCAGAAAATCTTTGCAGAAGGGATTTTTGGTGAAGTGATATCAGCTTAGTTGATTAAAAAGGAGACATGTCAAACAATTAAATTGGTATTTGCTTCTGTTTCCCTTGACATTATGGTAATCAAATTACATGTGGGTTTTGAGCATTATGACGAAGCAAGCTTTGTAGGACTTCTATAGAAACATTTGTAACTCAAATTAGGCATAATGTCCATTCCCCCCCTCCCCCCCCCCCCTAAACATTTACAAGGATATTTTTCCCCTGAACTTTTAATTTGGAAATTTCACCCCTTAAATTATCAAAATGGGGACATTTTTTCTCTTGAACTTTTAATTTGGAACTTTCACCCCTTAAACTATCAATTTTGGGCAACTTCATCAATTTTTTACGGCCGGAGGAAATTTTCCCATTTTTGATAGTTTAGTTAGGGGTTCAAAGTTTCAAACTAAAAGTTCGAGGGGTAAAATGTTCATATTGTGAAGGTTTAGGGGGAATATGGTCATTATTATTCATTAAGCCCTTTTTTTTTGGCAAGAATTATTAGAGAAGTTATTATCAGTTTCTTCTCAATTACAGCTAGCTGATTGCTTTACTAAAGGTCTACCTTTTACAAATTTCAATAATGCTTTTTCCAAACTTGGAATACATAACCTGTATTCAGTTTGAGGGAGGGTATTAGAGAAGTTAGTAGTTAAGTTAAACCTTAGTTAAAGTTAAACCTAGTTAGTTAATTGTTAAGTTAGTCGAGTCAATTATAGAGTTAGTTAGTTCTGTATATAAGGCTAAGTTTCCCTCTGTAATACTTAGACTTTCAGCTCATTCTTTTCATTTTTGTAACAAACTTAATAAGAATATTAAGCCCTTGACATTATGGTAATCAAATCAATGGTTTATTCCAACTTATGATTGTTGTTTCTTCACGGCTTGTATTGATAGAAAACAGCTGCTGAGAAAAAAGCAAGCTGCAGCCATAAACAGAAAGCAGAATGAGGATTACTATGAATAATTAAAAAATTTTTTGGGCATCAAGAATAATTAAATTTATCCCACGGTTTTTGCAAGGAAATATATTGTATTTCTAAATTAAATACATCAGGTGCACAGCACAAGGAAAACATTTTACAATGAAATTACAAAAATCTTTGACTTTGAAGCTAGCACCTAGTAATTAACAGCAGCAAGTCACTGTTTGTTTTAAACATCCAGCCCAGTTTGACAGATTTTGCTGCCCTTTGTTCTTCTATTCTAGGATGATGTAAGAGGAAATAAATAATATCTTTAGTCCTTTTCCCTTGTTAATTAATTATTGATTACAATCTTGATTAGGAAACTCCTGAAAATTTAAAGAAATTTCTATAGTTCCAAACTGTTGTCACAACTATCAGCTACAGTATTTAATTTGTACTAACAAATTAGCAATGATCAAATTTTCTTTCTTGTGGACACAAAATAAGCAGAGTATAAGTTAAGATTCAATGGCCACCACCAATGATAAAATTTCTTTATTCTTGTACAATTCAGGGGACAAAGATATTGACAGATAAGCAAAACCCATTAGAAAAAAATGGGGTTCTTACCAATAAAGGCATCTGATGTATCTCTTAAAGCAGATTCAGAGATTGTGAGCTTTGATTAGAGAAAATTTTAACCACAACAGCAAATTTTCTCAACTATTGAAAATTATTACACACAACTCAAGTTGGACCAACCTCATGGAAGTAATGAACCCTGCTGTAAATTTATGCATCTTTAGACTTTGAATATTCATGATCCTTGTCTTAAAACATCCCATTTGATCTTTCTTGTTCAATTTGTTCAATTGAATTCTTGAATTTTGAGGAAAACATGGTACTATGAATGTGGCCTCAGGGTGATATATATAGAAGTCAAATATTACAGTTATGACTTTAGTAATAGTTTTACATGGCTTTATAATACCCAAATTTCCAAATGAACTTCTAAGTTGTAAGATTAAAGGGTAGAACTTTTATTTTGGACATTTTGCACTCTAAATTTTTATTTTCCGGCCATGTTAACCCTTATGTAGACAGAAGTTAGTCATGTGCCGTCACGTGACTTATTCATAAATATATACATATTTGTTGAACACGTCGACATGTCAAAAATAAAATTTCAACGTGTAATTTGACACTTTTTTACTAGTTTTGATGCAATTTAACATATCCATGCGCTCAACAAGTAAGGATTCAACAGAGCTATTAGTCATATGACTGCACGTAACAAATTCCTGGCAATAGATGGCTAATGTGGTGAAAACAAAAATTCAGAGTACAATTTTGACATCTTTTCACAAGTTAAAGGTGCAATTTGGTTATTAAGCAGTTTTGCAAGTATTAGCAGTATGCAACTTCAAACTTCACTTGATAAAGTCATACCCAGATTTTAAATCAAAGGTCAATGGCAACAAAGTAAAAGTTTTTGGGCAGTAGCTACGAATCAACCTGTTTGATTTGTTCTGAATGCCTTATAATATATATCAAGAAGTGCCAACTTAATAATTAGTTATGGTCAAACTAAAATCCAGATACATCAGCATAAATTAATGTGAAGAAAAGTTATAAAGAAGAAGAAGGAAGGGCGATTCGTTTTTGCCATATAAAATTTTCTTGGGTTTTTGTATATAGAGTCTCCTTTCTGGAATTCAACTATCCAACTCTTCTTGAGGGTAAAGATTCAACTTTTGAATAAATAGAAATGTCAAGTCTTAATTGTTGATATCTCCTGATTTACCGACATATTATCTAAACATCAAAATTGAAGTAATGTCTGCTATACATCTAAAAGTCTTCATTGGTTCCTTACTATTCTTCTCTTCCATAGAATTTTTTCCCCTTTTTTCTTTCAAAATCAACTTTAAAAAAAAACACAAGAGCTGAGTTTTTATCGAAAATCTAACTGCTAAAAGAACTTGGTGAATTCATAACTCTTCAGTCCCATATTATCTGTCCCTTTTGGTCAAAATATTCTAATTTGATATTTAATTATAAAAAAACTATATAGAATTAAATTTTAAAAAATTATATTTTGATTAATTCTTTCATAGCTAATTCTCTCTCTCTTTTTTTTTATTCCATAAAAAGTTTAGGTGAAGAAAGATTGCCTTAATTCACAATCAGAGTCGAGCTATATCGCGGACATTAAAAAGGGTTAATTATAGTTGTACTTAAATATTGAGAATCAGAAGCAAAACTCAAACCCCAAAACCATTAGTTTGTATGTTGTTCGGCTAATTCTGTATACTTGTTGTTAATTAATTAATTCAAATATTCAACTATCTTATGTGGAAAACAAATCACACAAGATTATAGTATTTCATGGATGTGACTACACCCCATGCTTAGGTGTATAATATAAAATAAAATATAATAATCATATCGTCAAAGGTGTGCCATAATTCACACAATTGAATAAACCCAACGAGGAAAAAACAGAAAAAACAAGGATTTTAGTGACATCAAAGAGCTTCTCGTCATTTATTTATTTATTTTTCACTAGCTTAATTAAAAAGCAATAAATAATGACTCATTGACTTTAGTTTATGAAACAAGATCTTGTGAAAAAAGAAAGTGAATTATTTAAACCTTTCCTTTTCTTGACTTATTTTCAGGTTTTCCTATATAAATAAAAAACAATTCATTGCCCTTTTTATCGCCGAGTAATAAGATAAAACTTTGGACCTGATCTATTGGCTGCTTCTTACTTCTTTGAAGGTTTATAGAACATTGAATCTTATATAAAAGTAGGAAGTATTGTTATTTTCTTCTTTTTACTTTCTTTTACAAGGAATCAATTTTTATTGGATCTTTTGAACTTGAAGCATACCCTTTTACATTTTCTCTACTAACTTTCCTAGTAACCAAACAGGGGAAACTCACATTCTTCCAAGCAGAATTCTAGCTTTACAAAAGTTCCCATATAGGAAAAGAGAAAAAAAAAATGCATATTGCACATAATATTACTAAAACTATGTATATTTATTCATGTTGAAAAATTTATACAACAAAATGATGGTTGGTAGCCTTATGAATGAGACTCTTCACGTGGCTCAAGGACTCAATTGGGTTCTTTTCTGTTCCCTCGCGTCTTGACACTCCAAAAAAAAAAAAAAACCTTAATACAAAAACTTGGGTACTTTTCTTCTCTGTTGGCCTACAAGCTCATGTGAGCATGTTTGGGACATAACTCATGTATGTTTTCCACTTGATCAAACTTGTAATAACCCTTTTCTTCTGAAAATGGTGAGTTGATCTTCTCTGTCTGGTCAGATTCATATGAAGAAACCTTACTCAGACTCCGAAAGCTTATCCCGTCTGATGTTGCTAGGACTAATGGTTTGGCAGATGGTGAGACAACATATTGCAGACGCTCCGCGAATGCAATTTCATCCTCTAGACTGGCAAATCCTTCCAATTTAACCATTTTGAGATTCTGCAATTTTGTGTATTTACATAATTGCTTGGAAAATGTTGTTTCACTTGGAATGACATAGCTGTTATGATCAATCTGCAGATTTCAATAAACAGTTTATCAATTCCTCTGTCAAGGATCAAAGGGTTTCACATATTTAACTCGAATTACAGGCCTAATATGTATTAGATTTCAAGGTTGATATCTAGCTTTCAGTTCAAAAACAACTGAAAAATGCTTCTGGATAAATAACCTGTTTGGCCCGACTTAAGGTTTTTTCAGTAGATAAGCTGTTAAATACGCTAGGTCAAACATGCATAATAATCAACCTTGAAATCTGATACATATTAGGACAGAGGGAGATATTGAACTTACAGTTACAAAAAGACGCTCTAAGGAAGGGCAGAGTTCCAAGAAGCTGATTAGAGCATCGATATTGTAAACTCCATTTGAGTAATTATCAATCCACCAAAGCTCTTTTATTCTGTAAAATTGGAATGCAGCTCTAAATGATGACACCGATGGACAGATTAAGGCCTGCAAATTGCAATCAATTTCTGATTAATCACATTGAATTCATCATTAATTAACAATGACAATGTAAAAAGAAAAAAAAAGTACCATAAATTGCAGAAACATACCTCAAAAGTCCATCTGCACAAAGTAAGAATTTCTGAATTCTTTATAGTCAACAGGACTCGATCAAAATCAGAAGTGGCAAAAGTATCATAACCAGGGCCTTGTCTAGAATCAAGCATGGCATTAGCCAGATTGAAATGAAACTCAGGGCAAAGCAAGGGAAACTGCCCTCTATACCAAAAAGTCTTAAGCTTAAAAGATCTAATATGGAGAGATTTCAATTGTGGGCAATCAAAAATTGTCAAATTCAAAAGGCTTGTATCAGAATCAATGCTCAAAGATTCCAACCCATTGCAGCCAATGATTTTGAGGTTTTCAAGATGCTGAAACTTTGAGACTATGGAAGAAACTGTTTCACTGCTAAGATGGTTTACTGAAATCAAACAAAGGGTCTTAACAAAAAAAGCAGGGGGAGTTGTTGGCTCGAGATTTTGAGGGTTTAATTCAATTTGCCAACCAAACTGTTTTTGCTGTTCTTGGTAATTTTCTGCAGAAAAATCCAGGTGAAGTTTATTGTTAGGAGCAATAATGGCTGAAAGGATACCGTCTTCGCCGAAATGAAACCTTAGCCTTCTGGTGTTCCTGGTTGGATTATGCTCATCAAAATTTGACAAGAAACCTGAAACTGCAGTGGGAACATCTTCTTTGTTCCCATGTTTTACCAGAGCCAAGTTCCATAGAAGTCTCCATCTGGTAGATAGGAAAATGGTTTGGATTGCAGATTCAAAGGGAAGCAAGGAAATTATATGGAAAAGGATTTCATCTGGTAAACTACTGATCAAATCCCCTGCATCTAATTCCATGGAAAGTCTCCCTGTTTGTTCAAATTGACAAGAGTTAGAAGAATATTATTATTGAGCTGAAAAAAAGCAGGAAATGGAAAAAAGAAAAAGGAAACTGGAAAACTCACCTTGGCACTTGCAGAGTTCAGATTATTGGAGCAGTTGGGACTTTGGGTTTCTAAATTTTCTTAGGAAGTTTTTACAAACAGGAAATAAAAAGGATATCACAATCAAACTTGCTTATAAGATTGTGCTTTTATAATAGGTGTAGCCTAGTTGTGTGTGTCTATAGTCAAATTTAATAATCACAAGGAACTATTAATATTACGTATTAAATTTTAATAAAGTCATTGGGTTAGACTTTGTTAAATTGATCTAATTATGTTAATATTGCTAAGTGTGTAAGGAAATGCTGTTTGAAAATGTCAAATTATAAACCAATTAGCACTTTATATCTTGTCTTTTCTCTGTAAAGTAGGAAGAAAAATGCAGTTCCCATTTGGCCCCAAGAATTGAAAGATGGGTGTTCAAGGGAAATGGATTTGGGTGATTGAGACTCTTTTTGTTACTTCTATTATTATTAGCTTTTGAATTTCTTTTGTGTACAATTTCGACTTAAACGTGTTTAAAATTGAAGATAGATATACTCCTATAGAACAATGTCTATTCTTTTTGGGGAAAGGATTTGATGCATGTTAAATAAATTTTCGGATTTAAATCTTTTGATAAAATCCGGGAAAAAAATCTTTTGATAAAAAGAAAACACCGATTTTTTTTTTCAAAGAATTCAGCACAGATTGACTCTAAACCGGTCGGATCGAATAAAGCTACTAGGAGGGTTTGTACAAAAATAAATAGATACTTTTATAAAGTTTTGTTATGTTAATTGTAGTAATTATAGAATTATGAGTAGCAAAAAATAATAATTATTTTTTTTGGTATGTGAATAATTTTTTTTTTGATACAAGGTATGTGAATAATTATAACAAGGTGGTTTTTGTAACTAAACCATATGGACATGAAATTTAAATAGATTACAGAACAACCCTAAATCTTATGTGGTAGCTCTATGAACTTCTTTTTCCGTAACTTTCAAAGTATGCATAGATTAATGATTTTTTATCATATAGTATTTCTAACATAAATAGTGAAGGAATAAAAGATGTTTTTATAAATATATCTTTTTACTGAAATTGTTATAAAGTAATATGACTTTTATTTTTGAGAAAGACTTTAAAACAATTTTGATGAGTAGTCAATTCAAGCACATGATGGCCAAAACAACATTATTATATGTGGCTAGATAAAGGGCCACAAACTTTTAAAACACATTCATGTTAAAAAATTTGCAATTGGTTACCACTGCCTAGTGAGGTAATCAATTGTGGATCTAGGAATGCTATAAAGTTAGATCAAATTTGTGATATATTTATTGTGAAAAAGTATTTAGTTTATATATTAAAACATTTTTATTGTTTTTTTAATTTAAATTTGTTAAGATTTAAACTTTAATCACTACAATTAATAAGAGTTTAATATTGTATATCATTGATTTATAGGATATGTATTTTCACCATATAAATAATTGTTTTATTTAATACCAATCCCTTACTTTAAATAAAAAATTTTTTTTTTTATGGACGCCATCGATTCTAAAGGTTTATTCCTGATGAATCTACATATTTGTGAAATTCCAAATGTGTAAAAGCACCTTTGCTATCTTTTTTTTTTCATTTTCAAGATTAAATTCTTTTTTTGGGTATATTTACAAGTTAAACTTGTTCGAGTCAGGTTAGCTCATTATAAGGGTAAATCTCTTCCAATAATAATTTTCTTCATTCACAAGACTCGAACCCAAGACTTTATCTAAGGAGAACAAGTGTCAAACCATTTAAACCAACCATTTATCATCATTTTCAAGATCAAACTCAAGATCTTATTTTTCAAATGTCGAAAAGCACTCTTATAGTCTTATTATCATTTTTTTTTCCATTTTCAAGATTAAATTTAAGATTTTATTTGTAATGGACATTACAGAGTTTCTAGACTCTTTGATAGTCTAACGAATTAAAGTAAAAACAAATAAAATAACATTTTCTCGGTTATGGTTGAGAACGGCAAACATCTCATCATGTGATTCATAAACAATTATTATATCAGCTCTCATAATAAACTACTCTAATAACTAGTAGAAAAAAAAATATTTTTCACACTTTCTCATAACAACTTCCTCATTTTTGTTGGAAACACAATCCAGTCTAGGTGTGCAGAGTAATTAAAAAAAGGTTGAATTTTTTTTTGTTCTTTTGTCTTTTTCACATTTTTTAGACAATAATTGCTCTGTGGCCGTGTGCCATGCTACACACTAGTAT
>AWWV01014075.1:0-67242 GCA_001974805.1 Corchorus capsularis | reverse complement strand
ATCTTTTACATTAATTATATTTATTTAATTACTAAATGGAATGAATGATATATTAAATAATAAACCCATGTATATTTTCCTTTGACTAAAGAAGATTTGGGAGGAGATCAAGCCAAGGGCGGGAGTAAAATATATATAATTATGAATTTATATATAATAAACCATCACGATAGGGTAATTATTTGATACATTAACAGTGTAAATTTTGGACTTTACAAACGAGGTGAGCATTTTACACAGACTACACATGTTGAGGTTAAGGGTTGACATGTGTCCTTTAGGGAGTAATTTTGAATTTAAAAAACAAAACTAATTCCGAAAAGGAAAATTATTTAATACACCATCAGTGGAGTTTAGCAGACTACACATGCGGGTCCTAAATGGTGACATGTGTTTTTAGGGACTATATTGAAATATTTAAAACTTAATTAATTAAAAAAATAGACATGTGTCAACGCCACAACCCGCTTGTGGAGTCTAAAATTTACACCGCCTGTGTATCAAATAATTACCCTCTTGAAAATGGGTATGTGTCAACTCCTCTCCGCTTGTGGAGTCCAATATTTACACTGTCAGTGTATCAAATAATTATCCTATAATTATATGGCAAATTATACAATACACCGCCGGTGGAGTTTAGCAGACTACACAAGCGGGTCCTAAAGGGTGACATGTGTCCCTTAGGGACTAGATTGAAATATTTAAAACTTAATTAATTGAAAAAATGGACATATGTCAACTCCACAACCCGCTTGTGGAGTCCAAAATTTACACCGCCGGTGTATCATATAATCACCCTAATTATATATAGGGAAATTATCCTATCCACTGTTAGTTGGAGTTTAAAGGGTTAACATATGTGATATGTCCCCTAGGTGGTGAATATGTTTGAATATTAAATATATAATTAATTATAAAATGGATATGAGTCAATTTTTGAACCTACTTTGTGGAGTCTAAAAACTCCACCGATTGTGTATCAAATAATAACTCTTATATATACATGAAGAGTAATTATTTGATACACTGACAGCGTAAATTTTGGACTCCACACAAGCGGGATGAACAATTGACACATGTCCATTTTATGAATTAATGTTGTTTTTAAAATACAAGACTATTCCCTAAAGGACACATGTCAACCCTTAACCCTCGTATATGTAGTCTGCTAAAGTACTCCACTGACGGTGTATTGAATAATTTTCCATATATGAATATAATATATGTTTGATTTTTTTGTTGTTCAAACCGTCTATATATAATCTTTAAGAGTAATTATGTGTACACAGACAATGTAAAATTTGGACTCCACAAGCAAGGTGAGGAGTTGACATATACCAATTTTTCGGTTAATAAACTGTTACATGTTGGATTCTGACTAATCAGAAATAGTTGTGTTAGACTCTTGTTGAGGACAAGATCGTCAGCCGACTTCAAGCGCACCGAGGTAGAGCGAAGGAGCACTTGAAACCAGAGAATGCGTCAAGAGTGGCGAGGGTTGATCCCCGCGTTTAAGCTCCGATGCCTAAGTCGGAGAATGCCCAATGATTTTTTAGAGTAGGGTTTATGCAAAGAGAATGATACCTCGAGTATGGAAGATATGGGGTATCTATAGGTTCGTTGGTATGTGCTTAGGGGAGCACTCGTACGAGTTGCACGTGTTCAGGGGAGCACTCATGCGAGTTGCCACGTCATGGACCACTTGCTGGTCTTGGGCCGCTAGGGCTTGTCTTGAGCGAGTGTTCTTGGGCTTGTCCATTGGACCTCAGATTTGGATAACTTGACTTCGGCTTGACTTGGACGACTGCCAGTTGGCGGCGGCTTTATAGAGCAATTGTGCCATACTCAACAACTCTAATGATGAGAATATCTCCCAACACCTGCTTTTTTGTTTCTTTCGTTCATGTATTCCTATATTTATGAGCAATATATGTGAACTTTTTTTTTTCCCATCTTAATATATAAATATGAAGTTGCATATTGCTTCTTAAATTTGCCATTTTTTTCAAATGCATCATTTCCCCCCTTTTTTTAGTTGCATTCCCCCTTTTTTTTTGAGTGAGTACATGTGAAATCTCATTATAATCAGAATAAATCTTTATATGCCCGAATATCTAAATGAGAAATCAACTCAAACTAAGAAGCTACCATAAATAAACCATCTACCTACCAAATACACAAATAAACAAATTACAAATTAAACTCACATTCCGTGAGACTTGAACCCAGAACCTTACAGTTCAGACACGGTACAACTACCAGTTAAGCTAACAACTCGGGTGTAAATGCATCCTTTTCCTAGTTCCTACCATCTCGAGGCATAACCGCATAAGAAAGTTCAAATACAAAATTTTCTATATGTTGGGCCAGAATTTAAAAGCATTATATGCATATATGTTGGGTCCAATTTGGTATTGCGGGCTTAATTTATTGACCTTTCTGGACCCATTATCTTGACCCATAAATTGGGGTTACTTTTGGGCCAGAACCTAGGAATTGGGTTTAATTTTTTCTTTTTTTTTGAAGAATTTTCTTTTATTTTTTTTAAATTTATAGGAAACAATTATTTTTTTTTGAGGATTATAGGAAACAATTATTATCAATTAAAGCCATATATACTATATATTTAGGTGAATTAAATTTTTATTAAAAACTAGACAATTATTAGCTAAAAAAAAGACTATTGTTAAGAAATAGCTTTTAGAAAACTATTTTTTACATGTAGTGCATACTAATTTAATAGAGTTTGCTTCTCGCTACCAATATGCACAATTCATGATTCTTTTTCTTCAAGAAAACTAAAGAACGATTACTCTTTTCTTTAATTACATACCAATCTTTGAAATGGTGCTTTCATAAGCAATTTTTTTTTTTTAATTTGATTCGATATGTAGAAGTAAAGTTTTGAATATAAGTGGCGTAGCCAGGACTACACTTGAGTGGGGTCAAAATTGTACAATACATTTTTTTGTTGCATTTTCTTTTTCTAGAGGTATTTTTGTTACATTTTTAATTTATTATTTATTTAGTATTTTATATATTTTTATTAGTAGAAAATTATATAATATATATAATTTATTTGTGTGAAGTGTGAACTTAACAATTTTGCTTTTTTATATAAAAAATAATAGTTTTTTTTATCAAAAAGTTAAGATTTTAATACCCTCTGTCTCAATTAACCATTCTCAGTCAACCAATATCATCTTTGACCATTTTTATAAAATATATATAAATCAAATTAATTATTTAAAATAATACTTATTATAATCCTTGAAACGTAAAACTTTTGAGTTCTACATGTTTTTATAAATATTAGTCAAAGATGAATATGGAATTTGACTATAAGTGGACAGTTAAAATGAGACAATGTGAGTAATGTTTTTATTCATGAAAGTTAAAGAAAAAATATACAAAAAAGAATAGTGAGTATTATATGTCATGTATATAAACATATGAATATAACCAGTTCTCCTCTTGTCCTAAGCTGTTAAATGTTGACATTTATCCTTTTAGAGCAAGGGTTCAAGGGCTACTAAGAAAATGAGGAAATATGGTATTAAATATATCAATTTAGAAATTTTATATACTTTAAACAATAAATAAAGTCCTTATAAAATGTTAAGATGAAAATATCAAGATAAATTTGATAGTATGAGTTAAAAGTGAAAATATAGATATATGGATGAGAATATAGATATATTTGATGAAAATATAAATATATGATGGGTTAAAAGTGAAAATATCTAAACATTTTAATGGGGTCAATAATGTGATACCTTCAATTTAATGGGGTCAATGTTGTCAAATTTTCTTTCAAGCGGGGTCAATTTGTGTTTATACCTCAATTTACAATTGAGGGTAAATTGGTCTTTACATGTATTAGATCAAGATGAATGGTCAGGATTTGATCGGAAATCCTGATAGGACTTAGTCTTTATACCACCCTGATTAAGGAAAAATCTTGCAATTAATGAATAAAGGCTAAAATTAATAATTAAATTAATTAATAATAATTATTTTTTGAATAATTATCATTAATTACTCCCCATGTGCCGCCCCTACCTATAGGATGTGGTGCAGCAAGTCTCAAGGGTGCAACTTCCTTAGATACAGCAACCTGATACCTCAGGCAGAGAGTAAGGAAGGGGGTTGTATACTACCTGACCATGCAGGTGGGAGATATATCATGGGATAAAATAATCTAAGTCTTTCCCATACCCAGGGAAGGCCGCCCTATGCCTATCATAGTCATATGATTTAGTCTTTTCATCCATTGCACTGAGGAGGCAGAGAGTAAGAGAGTAACATCAAGAGAAGCACTTACTGAACTAAAGGAGGTGTGAGGTATTATTACTCACCACCCTTATACATGACCACCCTGGTATAGTGGTCAAGCCGTCCCTGCTAGTAGTACTCCCCTGGGAGGCAAATTTGCGTTTTGTTCATTTAAGGATAAAGAGGCAAGATTGAGCAATACTACTAGGTAGGGGGTGCGGATCTATAGAGGGGTTTTACCATGATGTTCCTTGATACACATAGGTCATCTAGGTGAAATTTCATCTCAAACAGACTTAGCATGAAAAACTTATGCTAGTTTTTCAATTAAGGACAGTTTGGGGAGACAAACCAACTTCTCTACCCTACAGAGTTTGGTTTTACTTATATTTTTTCCCATAGCCTTATGGTGATAATCTAAGTCTACTGGTGGAAAATCAGCTTCGTTGGACTTAGAATGAAAAACTTACGCTAGTTTTTCATTTAAGGACAACTCAGGGGTGGAAACCTAGTTCACCATCAAGAAGAGTTCGGTTTTACTTAGAATTTTTTCCATAGTCTTATGTCGATATTCTAAGACCCTTGGAAAAATTTCTGCTCATTCAGACTTAGAAGGAAAAACTTATGCTTGTTTTTCATTTAAGGATAGTTTGAGGTGAGAAACTCGGTTTACTATGAAGGAAAGCTTAGAATAAGCCAAGATTTTAACCATAGTCTATGGCTGATATACGAAACCTGCTGGTGAAGTTTGAGCTTGATCCAAGGTCGTTTGTAACTTTTACACCTTCTTCAGTTAAGGACAAAGTGACTTTATCACCCTAGTATAGCCATAACTCTCAGTAAAAGGGTATTTTCGTACTTGGAAGGCCTAAATATGGCTAAGTATGGGGAATTTCGTGGCCTAGGTGATATCTCTCATACTCCATGGTCACCTCTCAGCCAATTTAGTAGTTTAACCTCAATGGAGGCAACAGGGACTACACCTGCTACAGCAGATGCAGCCTATCACCTCATACTACCTAGTACCTCATACCACCTAGGTACTATGAGGAGGGAGTCGCCTATATGCTATGAGGGACGCCTCACACCCTTCTCCTCACCTTCCTATCACCTGCTGCAGCATCTAGAAGGAGAAGGAAGCTCCACTGCAACTTCCTAGAAGTTTCCTCCGATCAATCAGAAAAGTTCGCCTTCCTCAGCAAGTAAATTACTTCCTCAGCAAGTAGAAGCCCGCCAGTTTCAAGGCTCAGGCCGCCCCCTATATAAAGGAAGCATTCCAAGTTTTAGAAATCAGATTCGACATCTCACACTTCCTCCGGGAATAATCTTCAAGCTCCGGCTTATTATCTCTCTAGCTCCGCGCTTTTTTATTCTTGTTCATCACGAGTTCTTACTCATTCTTCAATATTCTCTTGTTCAATCTCGTCTAAGGACGTTAAAACACAAATCTCTTGTTTATTTCAGAGAAGACGACAATTGAATTGTCCTTCTCCCCCCTGTTCTGTTTTATCACTTTTGGAAAGTCAATCTAGTGGATCGATGATTTGAATGTTTCGGCGTGACTTTGATCCAGTCCCCACAAATCGCTCTGGTCTTTACTTTTTCTCTCAAAACCTAGTTTCTTTGTCAATTTCAGCAAATTGACTGGCACACCCTCATGCTGTCATTAAGTAGTTTTCGCAAAAACTCTATCAAGAGATTTTTGGCGCAACAATTTGTAAATTTACCTTAATTATCTATATATATTTTTTTGGTTTCCCAAATTTGAGTGGGGTCAATTGACCCCACTCCCCTAAGTGTGGCTACGCCCCTGAATATATCCATCATATGGGGCTGATGGCCAAAAAAAAAATCATATGGGGCTTGCTTTAGCATAAATATTGATAAAAAAACATTTCATATATACTATCTTCATCTCTTCTCTTACCTGCAAACAACTCACTACAAAAAGAGAGAAAAAGAGAGAGATGGAGCTTCAACATTTTAGCCATATTCATCCTCTAGTTTTCAATGAAGAGACGAGCAACGAAAAATAGAAGTGTTCATTGTGCTTTTTTCTCTTATGCTGTGTTGAGCTTTAGGTCATGCCTCTTTTCATAACTTTAGATTTTGCCCCAACCAAAATCTTCATTTTTTTTAATTATGTTCCAACTATGAACTTGGAAAGCAATTAATTTACACAAAGGTTAGCTAATAAGGCATATCATATAATAATAACTAATTAATAATTACGTATCAATTTACAGAATATTCTGAGCTAGAAAATTAGTCGAAACATGGACAGTATTTGTTATTGTTTTTGTTTGTTTTTTTTTTGGCAATAGTGGACAGTATTTGTTAGGCAATAATTTTTTGCTACAATTTGTTAGGCAATAATTGAACCAAGCCCATTAGGCGCATGATAAGGAGGTAATTAGATTGACTTGGGCTGTTATATTAAATAAGAAATTCAAGGCCCAATTTTATCAAGGATTAAAAACTTACAAATTTATTATTGATCATAATAATTATTATCATAACAATGCATTATGCATAGGATTAATAGCAAACAAGAGTATAATACATCAAATTAAGAAAACATATCCAATATCCCACAGCAATTAAGAAAATCAAACTAAACATTGTTTGAAACAGCAACGTCATACTTATAAGGCCAACGCCACTCAAGACTCCAACCAGAGGACAGCGGACAACATGGCTCCTGAACATGATAATTAAGCCCACACCCCCCTAAACAAAAGAATATGTTTAATTAGCTTTTAGGTGTGCCAACATGTACATGAATCTTAAAGGAAAATAAAGAAAATGGCCAAATGCCAATTTGATCAAAGTTGTTCACATACCTTTTCAGTATTATTCATCTGAGGCTGAGGCCATTCTGGTTATACCGGCAGAAAAAGCAGTAGGCAACGGAATATCAACAATCTGACCGTTGTTAACATCCCTAGCAATCACACCTCCAATGCCTTTTTGGTGGGTATCCAAAACCTCAAATCTACCATTAATAGGACTTTCCCTACGAAAGGGACTAGGAAATTCCAAAGTATCACCCACTTGTATGATATTATCAAAATATCTATTAATAGATTTCTGCATCATCCTTAGCATGGCCAAATAACAAAGTGCTAGAACAAGATAGAACGTTCTAGCGAGTAAGCCAATGAATCCTTCAACATATATTGCATCGGTGACGTGTATAATCCCATGTACTATGCCTATAGCTAATGCAACATTATTGTAGTAATTAAAATGTAAGCGGGCTGAACCATTTCGTTTATCAGCTGTGCGATAATATCCTTTAAGCACAAGCAATGAGCTGCAAATGATTAAAATGAAGCGAATTGCGCCCATTTTTTCCTTTATACTTTTCTTATCTTCCTCCACCTGGAAAAACCTTTCGATAAGCTGGTCTTGGTGCAGATGCCAGAGTGTGCACGCCGTTATCGTTATAACAAGGGTAATGAAACTGACAAACATCTTTTCGAATAATGTGTCGTACCTTCTGACGGGCTGATCGTTCCTAATTTGCAGAGGATTCATTTTGATTATCTTGACCGAACTTGGAAGGTTGGGTGATTTTTTTTTTTGAGCTATATAGGTAAGACCTCTTTGTTTGTTTGGAGGGGGGTAATTATATGTCCAAATCAATCACTTTTTGTTTTAACTAATAAACAGATTTTTGCTCAAAAAAAGATGTTAGGATGTTGGGAGATCAATCTCATGATAGAATGTGGTTGTCGTCCAACCAATACGAGGTACAATTAGTTAGGAGTATGTTATTATAGCTACCTCCTAATAAAAAAGAGCACACTTAACTAATTATATATATCTATGCAGTTCCTAAATACAATACAATTAACAAATACGAGGTACAATTAGTTATGTTATTATAGCTACCTCCTAATAAAAAAGAGGATACTTAACTAATTATATATATGCAGTTCCTAAATACGATACAATCCCTCTCCGGCCAACAATTGCTTCTTGATAGACTTGCATTTCAACATCCAACGGCCCACCATGACCATAGCAAATAATTGCTTTTTCCCTGGTCTCTTATAATTGGGCTGCCTATCCACTTGATCTGCTCCATTAGCCATATATAGAGTGCTTAAATTAAACCTGTTGGCTGCAAACGCGCGCGAAGCACAAAGTTTGGCTAAAACCCACCTCAGAAATATCGTTTATGACTTTTGTATGCCACTTATGTCTTGAAGATAAGTTAGAGTCCTATAGCCTCATTTTTGATTCAATATTTCTTTGTTATTCATGTGATGACTGGTTCAATATAGTGCTTTACCAACAGATTAAGGGATCATCCACACCCACTCACTCTCACTCAGAAGGTCTATGATTATCCTGATAAATGCCACAGTTGTGATCAATAGAACTTGCGTGGATGCAGCTTTGGAGTGTGTCGAGAATGGGTGTGAGTTTGTGACTATATTCTTCGCTGGGAATGTGTGGAAGACTCGAACCTGCTTTGTCTTTCGTTCATGTATTCCTATATTATTATTTATTATTAAGAGCAATAATATATATGAACTTGCATATTGCTTCTTATATTTATTTATTTTTTAAATGCATCCTTTTCCTAGTTCCTACTTCCTACATCTCGAGACATGAGGAAAGTTCAAAATTCAAATACAAAATTTTTTATATGTTGGGCCAGATTTTAAAAGCATTATATGCATATGTTGGGTCCAATTTGGTATTGAGGGCCCAATTCATTGAGCTTTCTGGACCCATTATGTTGACCAATGAATTGGGTATTTTATGGGCCAGAATCCATGAATTGAGTTTAATTTTTTTCTTTTATTTTTTAATTTATAGGAAACAATTATCAATTAAATTAAACTAGTTTTAACTTTCACGTGCATTGCACGTGGCCGAGCACATTTAAAGTAAAAAGTTATTAAAATAATTGAAATTAATTATGATTTTTTTTCACATTAAAAAATGGGTCTTTTGGTAGACGTCATCGACCCCATGGGCTCTAAGTCTCTCTCTCCCTCTCAACCCCCGTTTCCAGGGGCATAATTTTTGTAATCTAACATGATTAGTTGGAAAGAAAACATAATTTCTTTTGAAAGAATACAAAATTTAAATCTCATTACAATCAAATAATTCCTTATATGCCCAAATATCCAATGAGAAATGACCAAATAAACAAACTATGATAAATATAACATAGCCAACATAAAGTTGCATGCATAAAACCGACACACATTGAATATGATGGGACTTGAACCTGAGCCGTTCAAGGAGCATGCTCCATATCATTGAGCCAAATGCTCAGGTGAAAAAAAAACATAATTAAATTGAACTAACTTTTAAATTAAATAGTAAATATATATCAATTTAATTATAACTCATGGCATCCAATTATTGAAACATAACCACGTCTACGAAGGTAGATTATTTTTATATACAACAGTTTTTTATATGTTTCATTTTGCTTCTTTGTATTTTCTAACTTGATCAAAATTTTCGTTGAAGGCATTGAAATTCCCCGAGAGAGTGCGACATATAGTTGTCTATGGGAGAAAACATATTGTGGCAGATATACTCCAACATTAGAAATTATTTGTCTTTGTGCTTTGTTGATGGTCATATCGAATCAAAGACGGATAGAGAATTGTTTCCTCTTGCATTGGAATGAAAATCTTTCATTTTTGCTGGTGAAAGCAGAATTTTTGGAAGAAGAACTTGTTTTCTAGCATATTGACCAATTGCAATCTCTACTTGTATTACATTATGACCAAAGTGTTTGCAAACCAGTTTTGTTCCATTGCACAAACCATTAGATGGATCCAAATTCCTCAAAAATATGATTGGCAATTTTTCTCCAATACCAATCTATGCGTTGGGAAACCATTCGGTGTTAGAATATTTAAGAATTTCTCTTGATAATGGTTGTTCGAGTCATTTACTGTTTCATCGAAACTGTTGTACGTCTTACTCTTACTAGGAGATATTTCTATCATCTGCTCATTCAGTTTGTCTACATACTCATTTCTTGTTGCCAAGATCGCACAGTTGGTCATGTACTCTGCCGAAGTTGAAAATACTTCAAATCTGGGAAAAGTGCATCGATCAAGTCTTTTAAGGATTTTCATACTTTATAACCATCTGATCTGGTAAAAGTATTAAATTATCATTGGTTCTTCTCCATCACCAACTCGAAGGAGGAATTTTCCAAACTCTTGGTCTCCTCTTGCTCTCATGTTCTTTTTCAATCTTAGTATCTCCATTTTTGGCCAAGGGTATGATCTGACCAAACTGTGACTGACCATTTGTTCTTTTGTTGCTCGAGGTACAACTGCAGCACTTGTTTGAAATCTCCTTAAAAAAAAAAAAAACAACCTTTCCTTAGAATGGTTCATTTGTTACTCATCATATCTTGAAGTGTTTTGTCCACATATTCAATTGCAAACTTTCTCGCCATTGGTGTTTCATCCCATATTATTAATCCTGCTCTTCTTAATAGTTCAACCTTAGCACTCTATTTAGAAGTTCTACATATACTCATTTCTGTCGAATTTAATGGAATGTCAAATCTCGAGTGTGTTATTCTCCCTCGCATAATCGTTGCTGCTACTCCGGATGTTGCTGTAGCTAATGCAATCAGACCTCTTGACCTGTGATGATATTTGAAGTTATATTAATCAGATAAAAATATGTTTAAAAAATGCAATATTGATGTCGTTAATTATATGTTTAAAGGATATGTGATTATTACCTTAAATTGGCCAATATTGCATGATATAAAAATGTTTTGCCTATTACTCCTGGCCCGTCCAAAAAAAAAAAAAACCTACTCTCTTTCTTGATTCAACTTGATCTAAGATAGTGTGGAAATATATATTAGAAAAAAAGGTACAATCGAAAAATATAAAGTTTCCCCTTATTCTTACTTTTATACTCCCTCCGTCCCATATTATCTGTCCCATTTCCTTTTTTCACACATATTAAGAAAATCAATCAATTTGTTAAATTTTATAGACTTTTTACCATTCTACCCATATTACCCCTTTCTCTCTCCCATTATTTTTATGGTGAACTCTCTTCCATTATCACAGTATTATATTTGTGAGAAAAATTAAATAGGGGTTAATCAGGAAATTTTATCTTAAAAATGGTTAAGGGACATAATTTGAGACAAAATTTTAGGGAAAAAATGGACAGATAATATGGGACGGAGGGAGTATATAGTATAGATATCTATAACAATATATAATATGAGAAGTAAAAGTACTAAAAAACTAGTTGAAAAACCTCAACACATTCTCTCAAGAACAAATTGTCAGGGCTATTTTGGTACTTTTGTGCTCAGTTTTTTTGTTATTTCAGTTGATGGTTGAGGGCATTTTGGGAAGTTTAGATCAAAGTTACTATTGATGGGTCCCGCTCTCAATAAACAAATATTTTTTTACTGGATTATTTATCAATAGTCCCTATACTTTTATAATTTATGTTATTTAGTGCATCACTAATTCTGGACTGGACGATTGAACTTTCGGCTTTAATTCTCTTAATTTTTTTGTTTTGCTTGTTCGATCAAGATAATTCTAGTGTCTATTAAAAGGTAATTTCATGATCTACAACTTCCATGAAGGACTCAAAAGCCAATTTTAATGTATTGATTCTAAAAAATTCTTCTAAAATTTGTGGTTTCGATTGCCGGTCTATCTAATATTGTATAAGTTTCGGTCCACTTGTCTGATTGAGGTTGTTTAAGTGTCGGTTAAAAGGTTATTGTGTGATCTATGACTTTCGTTAAGGGCCTGAAAGCTGGATTTGATTAATGAGTTTCTTGGAGGGTTCAAGAATGAACTTTTAAGTTTGGTCTCCATAAACAGACATTTTTTTACTGGATTATTTATCAAAAGATCCATATACTTTTATAATTTATGCTATTTAGTCCATCACAAATTTTGGGTTGGATGATTGAACGTTTCGACTTTAATTCTTATATTTTTTTTTGTTCTGCATGTCCGATCAAGGTGATTCAAGTGTCTATTAAAAGGTAATTTCATGATCTACAACTTCTATGAAGGACTCAAAAGCCAATTTTAATGTTTTGATTCTAAAAAATACTTCTGAAATTTTGTGATATCGATTGCCGGTTTGTCTAATATTGTATAGTTTCAGTCCACTTGTCCGATTGAGGTTGTTCAAGTGTCGGTTAAAAGGTTATTATGTGATCTACGACTTTCATTAAGGGCTGAAAGCTAGATTTAATTAATGAGTTTAATGGAGGGTTCAAGATTAGATTTTTATGTTTGGTCTCCATAAACAAATATTTTTTTTTGCTGGATTATTTATCAAATGATCCTCATACTTTTATGCTATTTAATCCTTTACAATCATGTGTTGGGGGATTCACGCTTTGCCTTTTATTTTTGTATTTTTTTTTGTTTTATTTGTCCGATTAAGGTGATTTAATCTACTTTTACGTTTCCTCTCCATCAACGAACATTCTCTTATTTGGATTATTTATCAAATGACCCTCATATTTAAATTTTTACTTTATGCTATTTTCTCCTTTATTATTGTTAATCTCTTCTTTGTATCTCTTATATTTAATCACATAACTATACATGTAAAGTGAATATTGTACTACTTAGTTATTGATGAATTATAGTTTTTGTGTTCATTATTTATGAATACCTAACAAAACAAAGATTCCTTCATAAAATTTTTGACCCGTTGCAGAGCGTGGGCCAGAAACTAGTTACTTTTATATATAGTATAGATATAGATTAAGTTTATAAAAAACTAGACAAATATTGTTAGCTTAAAAAAAAGAATGAAGAAAAACTAGACTATTTTTGAGGAATATAGCTTTTAGACTTTTTTTTTGGTAGTGCATATATACTTTGCTTCTCGCTACCAATATGCACAATTCATGATTATTCCGTCAAGAAAACTAAAGGTCGATCACTCTTTTCTTTAATTAAGTACCAATCTTTGAAATGGTGCTTTTTTTTTTGGCATTATTTGAAATGGTGCTTTAATACGCAATTTGTTTATTTGATTCGATATATGTAGAAGTAAACTTTTGAATATATCTATCATATGGGGCTTGCTTTAGCATACATATAAATATTGATAAAAAATTTTCGTACGATTGTTTTTCTTCTCTTGGCTGCAAACAACTCATTACGAAAAGAGAGAAAAAGAGAGAGAGATGGAGCTTCAACATTTTAGCCATATTCATCCTCTAGTTTTCAATGAAGAGCCAAGCAACGAGAAGGCTGCTAAATGCTCAGGATGTGGAGACGTGGTGTTGGGTCCAAGTTTCAGCTGCATGGCTTGTGGGTTTTATCTTCACAAGACGTGTGCCGAGGCACCATCTGAGTTAACTCATCCCTTCCACCGCAATCACAACCTTAATCTTCTAGAAGCGCGCCCAAAGTCGCACTGCGATTTCTGCTACAAAAATTGTGAGAATCTTGTTTATCGTTGTTCTTGTGATTTTGACCTTCATATCAAATGTGCTTTGTTTTTATACAACACTGCTAAAAAAAGAGTTGGAGAGCTTCAAATTGCCCACACAGACCCATTGCTCCCTACTGAAATTCATTCAGAAGAATCAAAGAAACTGAGTGTTTTGCCTGTTGGAAGCCTTTATTAGATTCCACATACCTTTCCCTTGATTCTGGATTTTGCCTGCATAAAAAATGTTTTGCTCTACCTCTTGAAATTCATCACCTTTGCCACCCTCAACATCCTCTTTTCTTACAATTTAATAGTGAATGTCTCCCTTGCCAAATATGTCAAGAGATCCAAGAGAAGGGATTTGTTTATTGCTGTTCAATTTGCAATTTTGTCTTTCATATTGCATGTGCTGAGCTACCAACTAAACTTAATCACCTTTGCCACCGCCAACATCCTCTAATTCTACAACCCAATCCAGAATCTTTCCATTGTCAAATTTGCCAAAAAACCAAAGATCAAGGAGTCTATTGTTGCTCCAATTGCAACTTTGCCATTCATGTTAAATGTGTCTCACCACCAACTATTATTAAAGGTGAAATCCATGAACACCCATTCACTCTGCTCTTGAGACAAGCCCCATTCACTTGTGATGCATGTGGAACTAAGGGAGATTTTTGTTCTTACAATTGTTTAACATGTGGCTTGGTTGTCCATGAAAAATGCATTTCATTGCCATGCATCATCAGAATTGGACGGCATCATCACTCACTTTCTCACACCTTCATCCTTGGACAACATGAGTTCAAAACTTGGGATTGCAAAATTTGCCCTGGGGAAATGAATGCACAGCATGGGGGTTATTGTTGTAAGGATTGCAATTACATTGTCCATACAAATTGTGGAAAAGAGGACTTTAGTTGGTACACGTTCTATGATATAGAAGAAGGGGATAGTGAGCAATTTAACAAGAATTCAGCCTTTTTTGTTATCAAAGAGACCAAAGTTGGAGAAAATGTAATACCCACGGACATAAAACATTTAAGCCATCAACACAACTTGATTTTAAGTGATGATTTTAAGGATGGAAAATTTTGTGATGGCTGCATGTTGTTCATCTCCACAACATTTTACTTTTGTTCAGAATGTAATTTCTTTCTCCACAAATCTTGTGCTGAATCACCTAGAAAGATGTACCTTTGGTTTTATCAATACCAACGCCCCTATAGCCTAAATTTTGATTCCATTTTCATTTGTGATCTATGTGGCTTTTGGTCCAATAGCGGTTTTGCTTATAAAAATCATGAATCTATCTGCCTTCGATGTGCTCTAACTTCGGATACGCCCACATGTGGAGGCCATGAACACCGCCTTACCTTTTATGACAAGTATGAAGGTCAATGTGCTGGTTGTGGAGAGAAACTAAGTTCGGGGTATGCATGTAAACTTTGCAATTTTGTTGTGGAATACAATTGTCTTTTGCTTCCCAATGTGATTCGACACAAATGCGATGAACATCTTCTCAAGCTCACCTATGGTGACCAAAATGTTTATTCAGAACACAATGTCTGTGACATTTGTGAAGAAAGAAGAAATCCAAACCTTTGGTTTTACTGCTGTGCATTTTGTGACAGTTCATTTCATCCAAAATGTGCTACGGGAAGGACAACCATTTCTGAAGCTCGGGCTTACCTACAGATTCAGGGATCATCCACACCCACTCACTCTCACTCAGGAGGTTTATGATTACCCTGATAAATGCCACAGTTGTGAACAGCGCTGCGTGGATGCAGCTTTGGAGTGTGTCCAGAATGGGTGTGACTATATTCTTCACTGGGATTGTGTGGAACATAAATCCTCTCTTACTCTAGACGGACCCAACTAATAGTACTGCTGGTGAGGAGACGGAGATGTTGCTGACTTATTGCACTGGAATGCTGCTTCCTTGGTCTTGGTTGATTTCTTGATACTTAATAGTATATATCTACATGTTTGTTTTGGATTGTGGTTTGAGGATTTGTTGAGGTTTGAATAAAATTTCGCTTTGTATTGGCAGGGACTAGTACATAAGTAACTCTGCTCTTATCTTTAAGTTTGTATTGAAATTAATTTGTGTATTGTGAATTTGTGAGGTAGCCAAAAAAAAATTGTGTATTGTGGTGGAATTTATGATGTTTGTAATAAATTGGAAACTTTACCTTGTATTTTCCTTACATTAATTTTAGTTTACTATTTTATTAGTCAAAGCTCAAGCTATTAATATTATATTACAAAATAGTACAATTTGTCCCAAGGGGACTTCCTAGTGATTAAAGCTTGGGGCTTCTTGTGGGAGGCCCCGAGTTCGAATTTTGGGATGGACAAGGTGAGATTATGGGAAAGCAGAGGGCTACCTCTTATTGTCTAGTCTATTTCAATATCATGTTCACGAATAGAAGAAAAAATAGTACAATTTGAGGTGATTTTTTGATTGAGATTATGGTTTCTCTTTAAATATATACTTTGTCATTAATGACATGAACTTGTATATGGTTAAAAAATAATTTATATAATTTTCTCATTTTCTGTTTACCTCTCCCCCCAAATTTCCAACATATGCACCACATTATATTTTCCAAATAACAGCGTACAACATATAAGTTAATTCTCAAGTATATTAAGAAAATGATTAATGGGGATATATAAAAAAAATAATAATAAAAATAAAATTAATGGGTCAAATTCAAAAGCCAATGCCAATCATTTATATAAACCGATCGAAAGTGGAATTACAACATCTTCCTATTAAGTCATGAAAAAAAAAGTAAGAAAAGAAAAAGGACGTAAAACAGAGGAGAAAAAATGATGGCAACTAAACACTGATATAAAAAGAATGTTGGCAATTCCAAAAAACAAAAGAAATGGAAAAATAAAGAAAGGAAGAAGAGGTCACCACTCACCACCATATGTGCCTCTCAGAATGTCTAGATCCAAAGAACAGAAATTTGACATTTACTCCTAAACAACTAAAATTAAGTTGAAGCAAAACACTACCTTTGTCTCAAATGCAAATAAAACTTAGTTTTTTGGCCAAAAAAAAAAAATAAAACTTAGTTTGAATGCTCCAAAATGGAAACGTTGCAGGTGAATGTAGAATGAAGATAAGAATGTAAAAACAAAGAGACACGGACACCTAACAAAAAAGCAACTCAAAGTCTTTAATTAAGCTTGCATCTCAACCCCACACCATTTAAATTTGAAACCATTGAGCTTAATAATCACGCACTAAAAATAGATGCAGCAGATTGTTTAGATCACATTCAATATTTATATTTTTTAGAGAAGACAACAACAATCCCAATAAAAACCATAATCCAATATATATAATAATAATAACAACAATAATTCAAATAGTCCCCAAGGGGACACCTGGTTAAAACTTGGGACTTCCTGTGGGAAGTTCTGGATTCGAATTCTGGGAAGGGCAGGTGGGATTAAGGGAAAAGAGAGAGTTACCTCCTATTGTGTAACTAATTTAAATATCATGTTCATTAGTAGCAAAAAAAAAAAAAATCATATATGGAAGGAAGCAGAATTCTCAAAAAGTAAGACTAACTGGAAAATAATCTTATTGGTTTCTCTTTCTTTCTCTATGGACTTCCAATCTCTTCTCCTTCATCTATTGACAAAAGAACAAACATGTAGCATTTCTCCAACACCTATTTACAAACCCCTCAACCAATTACGTACAATCATATTAAGCAGGAACAAAAAGTAATCATAACTTCAGAGGCAAAAATCGGAGAAGATCTAACGTTAGAATGATATATACAAACCTGGGGTAGAGCAAAGAGTAGAAAAAGCGATATTTGAGGAAGCCTCAAATCCTCCTGGCAGAATGAGTATATGGAATAAGCTACTATATGTTCATCCAATCTCTCATTGATTTTAAGATAGCCACTAAAAACTTCACAGCCTAAAGTTTCACAGTTGCTTCCTGAGGTGGCAATAATGTTTGTAGCTGCACCAGGAGGAAGACCTTGAACTGTTTTTAGAAGTCCATTGACCATTATGGAAACATGACCTGAACAATTATTCATGTAGTTGAGGCAAGAAAAATTACTCAAAGTCATAGGTAAGATTCTCTTTGTTTAAGAGGAAAAGGTAAATAAATGCTAAGATCTCAAGTGGAATAAATATCCACAACTAAATTTTTTGATGATCATTTCAAAAAGCCTTTTACAACAATATTTTTCTGCTAAAAAAAGATTAAAGAAACAAAATAAAAAAAAGAGCTATAGTAGCTTATTGTACTTTGAGTTTGTTTAAGATATAGTAAAATTAAGTGTCCAATTTCGATTTTAAGTCTACTCTCTCATTTTGTGTGGATACTCTTGTAGATGATCATAGTCTAAATAATCATGTTGGTATAGGATCAGATGCATTAGAAGGAAGCAAGATTGTGGTGTGCTCTTTAGCAAGATTTACTGAAGAAATCTAGGATGGTATTCTAGAAATTGATTTTTTCTAAATAAAATAAAAATTGAATTTTCTAAATAAAATATTTTTATAATGGGAAAATCTAGATGGTATGGTAGAAATTGAAACTTTATAAATAAAGTTATATGTTGTAAAAATTATTTTAAAATAATGGTAATTTAGAAATATATTTGAAAAAAATAAACAAAATTACATTTTAATAGTGGCATAATTAAAATATTTTTTAATGATGGGAATTTAAAATATATTTGAAAAAATGGTACAATCGGAAAATATAAAGTTGAACATTATTCGTACTTTTATATATAGTATAGATAGATATAAATATATTTCTAAATTGTTAAGAAAATAAAACATTGATAAGACCTAATTTGTTCTATATTTTATGCAATTTTGCCTTATTTTAGTAGTCGTATGTGTCGTTTTACCCATATATTTCTCATATTTGCTATTTTAGAGTCACAATAATTAAAAGAATAGGAATAGCCCCATTCACTTGTGATGCATGTGGAACTCAGGGAGATTTTGTTTCTTACATTTGTTTTACATGTGGCTTAATTGTGCATGAAAAAAAAACATATTTCATTGCTATGCATCATCAGAATTGGACGGCATCATTATTCTCTTTCTCACACCTTCATCAGAATTGCAAAATTTGCCCCGGAGAAATGAATCCACAACATGGGGGTTATTGTTGTAAGGATTGCAATTATATATATTGTTCATACAAATTGTGGAAAAGAGGACTTTAGCTGGTATTAATAATCCATGATATAGAAGAAGGGGATAGTGAGTAATTTAACAAGAATTCAGCCTTTTTTGTTATCAAAGAGACCAAAATTGGAGAAAATGTAATACCCGTGGAGATAAAATATTTAAGCCATCAACACAACTTGGTTTTAAGTGATGATATTAAGGATGGAAAACTTTGTGATGGCTGCATATCTCCACAACATTTTACTTTTGTTCAGTGTAATTTTTCTTTCTCCACAAATGATCTTGTGCTGAATCACCTAGAAAGCTGTACATTTTTGGTGTCTGCTCAAACGTAGTGGCTGAACTTCATGCTTTACGCTTGGGACTTTTGCTGGCGTGGGATGAGGGCTTTCGACAGGTTGAATGCGAAGTTGATGTGAAGGTTGTGTTAGAGCTGATTAAAGAAGTGGATATTGCTTTCCATCCTCTTGGAGCAATCATTGCAGACATACAGGCTCTTCTTCATCGGGATTGGAATTGCTCCTGCCACCATACCTTGAGGGAGGGAAATTTCAGTGCGGATAGACTCTCTAAGCTTGGATGCACTATTGATGAAGACTATGTTGTGTTTCGTTCTCCACCACAAAAAGTGTTGGCTGCCTTTCAAGCTGACATGAGGGGAGTTGCTTACCCAAGGGGATATAAGATGATGTAATTTTTTAGCTTTCTGGCACCCAAAAAAAAAAAAAACAATTTGTAACCCACAAATAGAAGTGTCATTGTGCTTTTTTTCTCTTATATGCTGTATTGAGCTTTAGGTTATGCCTCTTGTCATAGCTTTAGATTTTGCCCCAACCAAAATCTACAATTTCTTTTATTATGTTCCAACTATGAACTTGGAAAGCAATTAATTTACACAAAGGTTAACATATAAGGCATATATTATATAATAACTGATTGGCTTATATAATAACTAATTAATAGTAATTACGTAGCAATTTACCGAATACTCCAAGCTAGAAAATTAGTCGAAACGTGGAGAGTATTTGTTTGTTCGGCAATAACTGCTACAATTTGTCAGGCAATAATTGAACCAACCCCATTAGGTGTATGATGAGGAGGTAATTAGATTGACTTGGGCTGTTATATTAAATAAGTAAATTCAAGGCCCAATTTTATTAAGGATTAAAAACTTACAGAATTAATGATCATAATAATTATCATAATAACAATGCATAGGATTAAGAGCAAACAAGAGGATAAACACATCAAATTAAGAAAACATATCCAATATCCCAAGGCAATTAAGAAAACCAAACTAAACATTGTGATCAAAGACTGCAACGTCATACTTATAAGGCCAACGCCACTCAAGACTCCAACCAGGGACAGCTACCAGCAGGGCTCCTGAACATGATAATTAAGCCCACACCCCCCTAAACAAAAGGATATGTTTAATTAGCTTTTAGGTGTGCCAACATGTACATTATGAATCAAAGGCAAATAAACAAAATGGCCAATTTGATCAAAGTTGTTCACGTACCTCTTTAGTATGATTCATCTGAGGCTCAGGCTGTGAATGCACCAACAGAAAGAGCAGTAGGCAACGGAATGTCAACAATCTGACCGTTGTTAACATCCCTAGCAATTACACCTCCAATCCCTCGTTGGTGGGTATCAAGTACTTCAAATCGGCCATTAATAGAACTTACCCTACGAAAGGGACCAGGAAATTCCAAAGTATTACCCACTTGTATGAAATTACCAAAATATGTATTAATGGAATTCTGCATCATTCTTAGCATGGCCAAATAACAAAGTGCTAGAACAAGATAAAACGTTCTAGCGAGTAAGCCAATGAATCCTTCAACATATACTGCATCGGTGACGTGTATAATCCCATGTACTATGCCTATAGCTAATGCAACATTATTGTAGTAATTAAAATGTAAGCGGGCTGAACCATTTCGTGTATCAGCTGTGCGATAATATCCTTTAAGCACAAGCAACGAGCTGCAAATGATTAAAACGAAGCGAATTGCGCCCATTTTTTCCTTTATACTTTTCTTATCTTCCTGCACCTGGAAAAACCTTTCAATAAGCTGGTCTTGGTGCAAATGCCAGAGTGTGCACGCCGTTACCGTTATAACAAGGGTAATGACACTGACAAACATCTTTTCGAATAATGTATCGTACCTTCTGACGGGCCGATCATTCCTAATTTGCAGAGGATTCATGTTGATTATCTTGATTGAACTTGGAAGGTTGGGTGTTTTGTTTTGTTTTCTTTCTTTTTCTTTTTCTTTTTTCTTTGAGCTAGGTAAGACCTCTTTGTTTGTTTGGAGGGGGTAATTATATGTCCAAATGAATCACTTTTTGTTTTAAGTAATAAACAGATTTTTGCTCAAAAAAAGATGTTGGGATGTTGGGAGATCAATCTCATGATAGAATGTGGTTGTCATCCAACCAATACTAGGTACAATTAGTTATGTTATTATATATAGCTACCTCCTAATAAAAAAGAGAATACTTAACTAATTATATATATGCAGTTCCTAAATACAATACAATAACAATATCAGAAATTGAACTTCCCCATCCGGCCAAAAAAAACAAACCTTCCCCAACTCCATTAAGATCTCATACAATTGCTTCTTGATGGACTGGCATTTCAACATCCAACGGCCCACCATGACCATAGCAAATAATTGCTTTTTCCCTGGTCTCTTATAATTGGGCTGCCTATCCACTTGATCTGCTCCATTACCCATAGAGTGCTTAAATTAAACCTGTTGGCTGCAAACGCGAAGCACAAAGTTTGGCTAAAACCCACCTCAGAAATGTCGTCTTTGACTTCAGTTCTGTATGCCAATTATGTCTTAAGGTGGGTTAGAGTCCTATAGCCTCATTTTTTATTCAATATTTCTCTTGTTTTTTGGATAATTAATTGATTTCATTACCCAGTAAAAAGCAAAAGCTTTACAGAGAAAATATTCATGTTTCAAAGAACATGAGACAAATTACAAGGAAACAAAGACAGGAAACTTAACTACTTACACCATGAACAACTAAGTTCCAGTTACTACAAATCTTCCTATTGATATAGTCGGACCTAACTCCAGCCAGGCCATGAAGCCTACAACGAATAGTATTAGCAATCTGAAGAAAAACTGTCTCAACAGATTGTGAATTCTTTCCGAAAAGCCTAGCATCTCAAGCCACACATAATAGCAGAAACTAGTCGAAACAAGTTTAAGAACAAGAGCAAGAAGAGACTTGCCCTTAAACCCCTTAACAGCCCATTGAAATTCAAAACTCCAATCACCAGCCACCCTAGAAAACCACATGTTGTAAGAACCTTCCGCCAAACTGATTTAGAAAATTCACATGACAAGAAGATATAATTCCGACAATCAACGGAGGAATGGCAAAGTAGACATTTAGTGGAATCCAGTGCTATACCCCAATGAATCATTCGGTCTCTAGTTGGGAGTCTATTTAGAACAACTAACCAAGAGATAAATGAGCACTTGGGCACAAGTAACGGAAACCAGATTAATTTCTGCTAGTCCTGTTTCTCTTGTCCAGGCCTAAGAAGTTCATAGATATTAGATAGCAGCAGCTTTGTACTTATCACCTGCAAAAGGCCAGTGAGTAGCCCCTTGCAAGACATACTGATCTACAATAACTCGTAGCTTTAGCAACTTCTTCAAACTCCAATCATATCTCTGCAAAATAAGAATATCCATAATATTCGTTCCTTTAAGAACATAAACTGAAATCCATGAAGCCCACACTGAGCCAAATTGAATGTAAAGTAGCCCCAAGTTTCTAATGATGCAAGCTTTATTCCAAAAGTATAAGTCTTTGAAGTCAATACCCCCTCGGACTTAGGATGACACTTGTTTCCAACTGACTTTTGCTCCTTTACTATTGCCTACTTGCCCTTTCCATAAGTAGCTAGCACATAAGTAATTAAATTTGGTGATGACAAATTGCGGTAAGATAAAATTCACACACAAAAAATTTTGCATGCTGAAGAGGACTGATTGAATCAATTGACATCTACAAGCATATGAGATGCTTTTTGCTGTCCATGATTGAATTCTCTTAGTTATCTTCTCAATAAGAGGAGTACAATCTCTAGCATTAAGCCTCTTAGAAACAAGAGGGACCCCCGAGTATCGATTTGGAAGTTGGCCTAATTTGAAGCTTGTTTCTGCTTTCATCTCATCAATAACCTCAGCAGAAACTCTAGTGCAGAAAATCTCACTTTTGGAGCAATTTAATTGCAGTCCTAAAAACTGATAAAACAAGTCCAACAGATTCTTAACACCTGTAATAGAAGCCAGAGTGCCTTTGGTGAAAACTAGTTTTAGCTTTCACATGTGTTGCACGTGGCCCAACGTGTTTAAATGAAATATTCATATGAAACCATGATAATCTCCCTATTAAATTATGATAATTACACTATTTTTGATGACCTCATTATGAAATTTTGATAACCTTCCTATGAAATTTTAATAACGATATTATGGAATTTCGGGAACCTTTTTATAAATTTTTTTTAACCTTCTTATATAATTTTGTTAACCTCCCTAAGGAATTTTTAAGACCTCGCTATGAAATTTTGATAACTTCCCAATGAAATTTTGATAACCAACACTATGAGATGTTGATCATAACCTCCATATGATATATTGATAATTAACCACGTTATGAAAATTTCAAAACCTCCATATGAATTGTTAGTAATCACACTTTGAAATTTTGATAATCACACTATGAAATTGTGATAATCTCGTTATGAAATTTTGATAAACCTTCCGATAAAATTTTGATAAACCTCCCTATAAAATTTTGATAACCTCCTTATGAAATCTTGATAACTACAAATTTTGATAAGTTCACTATGATTTTTTGATAACCTCATTATGAAATTTTGTTGATTTCCCTATGAAATTTTGATTTACATACTAAGAAATTTTGATAACCCTCTTATGAAATTTTGATAACCTTCATATAAAAATTTTAATATCCTCCCTGAAATTTTGATTACTACATAGTAAAAGTTTAATAACCTTCCTAATTTGGTAACCATACTATGAAATTTTGATAACCTCCCCAGAAATACCACTTTGAAATTTTGGTAATCACATTTTGAAAATTTGATAACCTCTTTGTGAAATTTTGATAACCTCTCTATAAAATTTTGTTGACCCAAGAAGGGCCTCTCGACACAGTTGCAATCGGTGATCTTGCTACGACGACATCTTGGACAGTGGAAAGAATCATTTCACCGGATGGGGATTCGACGTAAGGAGAAGGGGTTAAAAGGATCTCTCTCTTCTGCAAGATTAATGGCTCACGAAGGTTTGTGGATGGACATGCGGCAGCAGGTAGTTTGATTCGAGATTCGATATTTTGATAATCACATTATGTAATTTTGATAACCTCACTTTGAAATTTTGATAACAACACTATGAAATTTTGATAATCCGATCTCTATTAAATTTCGATGATCACTCTATGAGATTTGATAACTTTCTATCAAATTTTGGTACTCCTTATGAAATTGAAACTTTTATAACCTTCATATGAAATTTTGATAACCACACTAAATAATTTTGATAATCACACTATGAAATTTTGATAACCTCCCCATGAAATATTAGTAACCTTCTTGTGAAATTTTGTTAACCAGACTAAGGAATTCTTATAACCTCGCTATGACATTTTGATAATCTCTTTAATAACCTTTCTATAAAATTGTGATAACCACACTACGAAATTTCAATAACCTTCCTGAGAAATTTTAATAACCTGATACTATTAAATTTTAGTAACCACACTATGAAATTTTGATAACTTCCATATGAAATTTTGGTAACCATGCTATGGAATTTTGATAACTTCCTCATGAAATTATAATAACCATCTTATGAAATTTTGATAACCACACAGAGACAAGAAAATCAAAATCATAACATCACATACTCTTCTAACTCAACAATTTCCAATTAAACAAAGTGATGCGGCAAAACATTATATAATGAAGAGATGGAACTTCACTAACAATAGTATTGTACGTGTTCATCAACAAAATCAATTTGACAAACTTATAATTCGGTCTAAATTGAAATTTTTAATTAATTTTTAAATAATAAAATTATACTAAGTTTTAATAATGGCAATTTAGAAATATATTTGAAAAAAGGGTACAATCGGAAAACATAAAGTTTCCCATTATTCGTAGAAATTTGCATGCATGTTCATCAATGAAAATCAATTTTATAAACTTATAATTCAGTCTAAATTGAAATTTTATAATTAATTTTTAAATAATAAATTTTAATAATGTCAATTTAGAAATATATTTGAAAAAAGGGTACAATCGAAAAATATAAAGTTTTTCATTATTCGTACTTTTATATATAGTATAGATTAAGAGATCATCAACAAAGCTGAGATGAGTAAGTTGCACATGTTTACACTTAGAATGGTATGTATAAACACTATGATTAACCCCTGCATTTAGCAGATGGGAAAACACATTCATAGCAAGAACAAAAAGATAGGGAGATAAAGGATCCCTTTGTCTAACCCCACGAGCAAGATGATTATGGTGGCATTGAATCCTACTAAACTTATAGGATTTTAAATTGAATCTGAGCCACTCATCTTAACCTAACATAGATAAAGACATATTTACCCTTAAGTGTAAATTGAGGTATAAACACAACTTGAACTGCTTTCTTTATAATTTCTCTCTAAATAAATATATACTTCGTCATTAATTAATGACATGTACCTATATATGGTTACAAAAATACAATGTACTAAATACTAATATAATTTTCTGTTTACCTTTCCCCCCAAATTTCAAACATATACACTGTTATATTGTATTTTCCAAATATAATTAAGTTATAATATTTCTTTAGTATATATTGAAAAAAAATATATTAATAGGTCAAATTCTAAAGCCAATCATATGTTATATATATACTGATCAAAAGAGAAATTACAACATCTTCCCATATCGAGTCACAAGTAAACCTAAGGTTTAAGGCATGCTAAAAAAAAAAGGAAAAAAGAACAGAGGATATATAGTGCTAAAATTCATCATAATTCAACCCTTTAGAAGAAAACAAAAATTATGCAACTTTCATGAAAATATCACATAAGCCTTTATGTAGAGAGAGAAAAACATTATAAACTTATATAAAACAGGGAAAAAGAAAAAACATTAAAAAAAATATAAAACAATGGTTAAAGAAAGAATTTTACTTTATGATTTGTTCAAGTAATTTATCTTTTACTTAAACCGTTTGGTTTAATAATCCTTACAAGTAATAGATTGATATTATATAGGAAAACAATTATGAAAGTAATATATATAGCTTTTTTTACTATATATATCTATTATGAAAGAATATATCTATTAATAAAGTGTTATTATATAAAAACTAGAGATTATTATTAAGAGGGAAAAGGAGAAAGGAATATATATAGCTTTTTTTAAAGTCATAAATAATTAAAAGAAGAGGAATTGCTTGCCTGCTTCCATAACATGATGATTTCTTCTGCAAGAAAAGAAAAGAGGAAAGGAAAGAATGTTATTATATCTTCAAAATTTATACCCTTTAATTATAGTATTTGGAACAACCCTAATTGATAACAATAACTTGTTATCTTCTCTAAGAATTAACCAGGATTTAAATTATTACTTTTTTTTTCACTCAAAAAAAAATTACTTTTTCTTTATCCTGAATGTCATGAGTAGAGAGAAAGTAATGGATTTGGCCGAAAAACAAAACAGATTAAAACACATAGGACGAATTTAATTAACTAAACAAAAAAAGTCTATTCCTAATTATTTGAGCATTTAGTCTTATTTACTTTTATTTTATTCCTTTATGTTTCTTAGTTTCAGAATTTGCACATTTTATTAGTTTCTATATTAATTTCTCTCATACTTGCTAATGACACCTTATAACTAGCTATTGAGCTTTTAGGTTAAAGTTCAACTCACACTATGTGGATTTAGTTCAACTTGTATGTTTAAGTTTTCCCAAGCATTGATTATTACTTTAATTAATGTTTTGCATTATATGAGTATGCGAATAATACTTGATATCGTTAAGGATAAGGATCCTAATCCTAGATTGACTGAATCACCATTGGGTTCTTAGAAAAAAATTTGTTGTAATTGCCATCGCGAGATCGTGGACCATTGTTTCGGCTATTTTAGTTGCCAGAATACTGTTGGGTATAATTGGTAGTAGGTACAGAAACCGCACTAGTTGTCTAGCCACTTCCTATTCCAAGTGCATGAACGTAAATTAGATTACAAAATTTATCGAAAACCTATAGCCATTTTGATGAATAGACGCCTTTCCTCATATTCAAACCTCTCTTGTCGGCTGTCGCATTTCATGGTCAAATTTTGTGATTGATAGCTATATCCTAAGAAACTTTATAGTCATTTTGGGAGCAATGATTCAATATTGTTGTGTGTAAGCTATTATTAGCAAAAAAGAAAAAAATGTTGCAAGGCAATAACATTTTACTCGGGAAAAAAAAAATCTTCTCATTGGATTGCTCGTATCGTATAGCACTAAAAATAAATAAAATTAGAAAAAAAAAAAGATTAAATTGAAAGAAAATAAAAAAAGAGAAATGGTCCTTTTGATAAACAATTGTAAATTTGATTCAATGTTGCACAATAGAAGTAAACTTGAAGTTTAAATATATCAATCATATGGGGCTTTGGTTAACATAAAAGGATTTCCAACCATTTGAATTTCTAACCTACAAACACCTTATTGCAAAGAGAGAGAGAGAGAGAGAGATGGAGCTTCAACATTTTAGCCATATTCATCCTCTACTTTTCACTGAAGAGCCAAGAAAGGTCGCAAATTGCTCAGGTTGTGGAGAGCTGGTGTCTGGTCCAAGCTTCAGCTGCATGGCTTGTGGGTTTTACCTCGACAAGACGTGTGCGGAGGCACCCTCTGAGTTAGCTCATCCCTTCCATCGTGATCACAGCTTTAATCTTCTAACCAGCAAGCCTCATTCATACACTAGATGCAGTTTTTGTGGAAAATATTGTGAGAATTTCCTCTACCATTGTTCTAGTTGTGAATTAAGCCTTCATATCAAATGTGCTTTGTTTTTATATAACTTTGCTAGGAAAAAAATAGGAGACCTTCAAATTGCCCATATTGACCCATTGATCCCCACTGAAAATATTCACCCTGAAAGACTAAAAGAAACCAAGTGTTTTAGATGTCAAAAGCCTTTATTAGATTCTCAATCTCAAGCATACCTTTCTCTTGATTCTGGATTCTACCTGCATAAGCTATGTCTACCTCTTGAAATTGAAATCAATCACCCTTCCCACCGCCAACATTCTCTTTTTCTACAATTTAGGCGGATCACTTGCCAAATATGCAATGAAAATACACCTACCTTTAGCAGCTTGCAATTAAGACCAGGCATGGGACTTGTTTATTATTGTGAAACTTGCCAATTTGCTTGTGACATTAAGTGTTTGGCATTAGATCCACCTATTATTGATGAAGCGAGTATTCATCAACATCCCTTGTCAAGATGTTTTAGACAAGTCCCATTCATTTGTGATGCATGTGGCACTTCAGGAAATACTGTCTCTTATATTTGCTCAACATGTGGTCTTACAATTCATCGGAATTGCCTGGCTTTGCCCCGCTTCATCGATAGCCAAGGGCATCACCATCCTCTTTCCCACAAATATTTTATAGCAGATGATGAATGTGGAGCAGTGGAATGTGGAATTTGCCATGAGGAGGTGAACAAAGTGCATGGGAGTTATTATTGTTCTGAGTGTAAGTTTGTTGTCCATGTGCCTTGTGCAATAGATAATCCCCTTACGTTTAGGGCAATTAAGTCAAGGGAAGCTTATCAGAAGCTTATTAATGAAGGTCCATCTGATTTCATGGATCCTTTATTTATTGTTGTTAAAGAGATCAAACTTGGAGAGAATGTGATAAATATAGAGATAAAGCATTTTGGCCATGCACACAATTTAGTATTAAGTGATCAAGAAGAAGGGGAGTACGAGAAATGGTGTGATGGTTGCAGCCTAATCATCACTACTCCTTTTTATCACTGTTTACAATGTGATTTCTTTCTCCACAAGTCATGTGCTGAGTTACAGAGAAAGAAGCGAGTTTTCTTTGCCGAATATCAAGAGGGTCCTTTTCACCTGACTTCACATGAAATTTTCCTTTGTTCATATTGTGGAAGCCTGTGTTCTGGTTTCGCCTACCAATGCCAGAAAAATCCATTTGTAGTTTCCTGCATTCGGTGCTCTCAAGTTTCTTTTATGCCCTACACAAGCCCGGGACACAAGCACCCCCTTTTGTGTTACCGACCCTCTAGTTTTACTCAACGACATGGTTATGCGCCATGTAAAGCTTGCGGTGGCAGTACTACTGAGCGTGGTGCGATATACAGATGCAAAGGTTGCAATTTTAATTTGCATTATCCATGTGCTTTCCTTCCACAAATAGCTCGGCAAAGATGTGATGAACATCGTCTCAAACTCACATACCATGAAGAGAATGATTATTCAGAATATCTTTATTGTGACATTTGTGAAGAAAAAAGAGACCCCAACATCTGGTTTTACCATTGTGCAATTTGTGACATTTCAGCTCATCTGGAATGTGTTCTTAAAGACCTTCGATTTGTCAAGCGAGGGAGCAGATTGTTCAACGAAAGACTTCACCCGCATACTCTTGTTTTCATGCAAAGGGAAGCTTATCATTGCCCTGAAATTTGCACATTATGTGGTCAACCTTGCTTAGATCTGGCCTTGGTGTGTTCAGAGGCAGGATGCAATTACATTAGACATTTGCAATGTCTTGCTTAGATTTTTTTTTTTCCTCTTTTAAAGCTGTGTGAATGTTCTTTTATTTGTAAGCTGATGAATTTCGTGTAATTTGGTTTATCATTTGATATTTCCAATAAGTTTGAATAAATTTTTTACTTTAACCAAAAAAAAAATAAATTATTACATTGTGTCATGTTTCAGAAATAGTGCTTTTAGCTGTTTTTTACTTGAGATATAGGATCGAATAATCTAATTTGTAATTTTTAATTTCATAGGCATAAAATTTGAATACATAATCCTTCTTGTTTTATTTTGATCTTGCGCCCAACTTTTATCTTGATCTTACTAAGATGTTACCGTTCACTTCAAATTGATTGAAGTTGGAGTCCAATTTGTTGCGCCCAACTTGTCAAGTTTTAAGTCAATTATCGGCCATTCAAGACTTGCAAGTCATTGTCCAGCTGCCAATCAGGTTTCATGGGCCACACTGATCAAGTCTAACAAGGCTCTGATACCACTCGTTGGGAGAGGAACCGGGACTTGTCTGCTTCAGCAAGTCCCACCGAGCAGCCCATATACATGTTGGACACCAACCTGAACCTAAAAGTTTAGACTGATGATTTCTTGGGTCATTCATGTATATATACCCCTCAAACAACTAATCTCTTTATGATGTGATATTTCCGTCACATGTGAACCCCTAACAATTTCTGCACGACCCACTTGAATCAGCAAAAAAAGCTAAAAAAAGGTTAAACAAATTGAAGTGCAAGTTCAACACGTTATTTAAAAATCTGGAAAATTGAAAAACCATAAAATAACCTATCGAATTTTAATTCTAACCTGTTGAAAATGTCGAACCTAAAACTGAGAAAATATTACAGAAAGTTTCATCTGATTAAGGTCTATTCCAACCTGTTGAAAGTGTCCCATTCAAAACTCAGAGAACTTCACATAAAAGTTTCAATCTATTGAAATTGAACTTCCACAGATTGAAGCTAACATTAACAGCTACTGCATATTCAAACATCAAGAAGTGTCCTCCCTCTTCATTAAATGCTCCAACAACCATATTTATGACTCTGGCTATAAATAGCGGTCTTAAATGCTGAATTAAAACAAGAAATTACAAATTGCAAAAAAAAAAAAAAAAAAAAACAAGAAATTACAAGGAAACACATCTAACTTTTGCAAGAATCAAGCCAAGAAATTCTTTAGTTCTCTAAGTGTTCATTAATTCTTATCTTTGAGAAAGAACAATTAGAGCTTCATTTATACACATAGGTCTTGTGGAGATAATTTGTACTCACTTATCATCTTTTCTTGTAATCTTAGAGTGTCTAAAACATTCTAAGGAGTAGAGCAAATTGGGGATAGCTTGCATTTAAGTGAAAGTTCACTTGTAATGGAATTTTAGCTTGTGTATATATATATGCTTGCTGGTTTTAGTGAATTTGGGTTGAAAATTCTTGATCAGAAAGATTAAGGTAGTGGATGTAGGTGAGAGCACTGAATCACTATAAACCCTTTGGGCAAAAGTACCATTTTCCCCCTTAAACTTATAGCATTTAGACATTTTATCCTCTAAACTTTAATTTTGGACATTTTGCCCATTGAATTCTCACTTTGAGCCGCCATTGCCCCATAAGTAACAGACGTGACTAACGACACTGTTATGAAATGAATTAATACCTTTTTGCCCCTGAACTTGTACGGTTTGGATTTAATTAAATAAACATCCAAAATTAAAATTCAAGGGGTAAAACGTCCAAAATTGCAATTAAATAAAGTCTAAGATTTAATTTTTGTGAAGAGTATTGCTACATGACCCTCCAACTTGTCCCTCCAATTTGTTCCTCCAGACGTGTCATCAGAAAACTTACCATAATTTCTAAAACTTTATTCAGTGATAGCCTAAAATTAAGGGATTTACCCTCAAACTCTCCATATTTATAACTAGGGGCTAAACCTGAACCTGAATTTAATTTATTTCCTTAATTATTAGGAGGGTCAAGTTGGAGAGACAAATTGGAGTGTTAAAAAGAATTATCCTTTTGTGAATGGGCCGGAGAAGTAGTGATGAATAATGTAGTGATCGTGAATATATAAACGGGGAGTAGCACTGTAGCATGGGGAGATTGCAATTCTGCACTGTTGATTGCGGTAAGTATCTTTAGACTTCTTGATTTATGTAGTGAAAATAATTAATTATAAATTTGTATGATAGGGAAAAGGAATTCTTAAAAAATGATAAAAGAATGGATTAAGGAGATAAGAAGTAAAGAATTCTACTTTATAATCTGTTCAAGTTTGTGTTCTACTAAAACCATTTGGCTTAGAATCATCTTTCTAATATTTTAAGAGTACCTTTTCTTTATGCCAGACTCTGGATTTAAATCTATATATATTATTGGATATAAAACAATTCTTAAAGCCACATCATAAACCGTAAATAAACGTAGACATATCTACCTTCTTAGAAGGAAAGAATGGGGAAAAATGATAGAAAAGAATTTTACCTTATATAAAATATGATGAACGACCTCTTATGCCAGTTGTGCCATGACTAAAGAAAGAAAAAAGAAACGAATATATATGAGAGATTAATTTTAACGAACACGGAACACTATATTATATTACCATTCCAAGAAAAAAAAGGAAAAGTAGCTAGGAGAAAAGGGAAAAGGATAAAGAATCGCTATTTGATAATTAAACAGGAAAAGCTATAAAGAAAATAAAGTAAGATATATCATACAATAAATTATACGATTTTCTAAGTAGTTTATTAACAAAATTAAAAAAACTTACAACTAGTGCTTGAAGGGGAAGAAAATTACTAGGGTAAAGGAGGAGATTTTTTATGGGTGAAAAAAGACGGAGAATTTTACTTTATGATTTGTTGAAGATATTAAGTTTATTGACCCATTCTTTATGCTAAACTTTGTTATGAGTAAGAAGAAAGTAAAGATTGTACCGAAAAAAAGATGATAAGAATGTAAAATAAAAAAAACATTTTCCATAAAAAAAAAACAATTTGTCATTCTAATGAGTAGGGTAGCCACTTTTGAGTCGTGGATTCAAATGAACACACTTAAATTGAACCCCTTTGAATTGTTGGAAAACTTTGAGATAAAATAAGAAATTGCTCCCACTAAAAAAATTAATTTGGGTCAATATGTATAATAAATAATTTCAGGGGATCAATATAAATATTAATTTTTTATAATTACTTTTACTTATTTACTTTTACATTACTGTGGTTCCATCAAAATTATAAACTACTTTCTCTTTTCTTTTTTAATTGTCCAAATTTGTGGTCCATGTCCTTTGTTACTTTTTAATAGTCCCTTATTATTTTCTTTCTAAACATACATCTAACACATGAGAGCTCAGTTTTTTTAAATTGTAAATATGTCAAATATAAAGTTGTTGTCTAGAATATTAATATACCCCTTATTCCTTTGGAATTAAAAAAATTTGAGATAATTTTAATTTACATAGATTGTCTATTGTAAAAAAAAAGTAAAAAAAAAAAAAAAGCATAGCTATATCTCAAACATTAAAATCATATTCATACAATATATAAATGTATGAACCCACTTGAAAAACTCCGTGGCGTAGCCACTGATCCTAATTGTACATTGGAATTTGGAACAATTTAAATATTTGTACATATATAGGCTTAAGTTTCCATAAATAAACCCATCTTACTTTTAGTTAAGCCCCAAAACTTGCATAGAAAAAAAAAATGGAGATTCAACATTTCAGCCACGAACATCCACTAGTGTTCGTTGAAGAGCAGAGCCACGAAAGTGATGGTGATCAGAAAGCTTGTTGCTCGGGATGTGGGGAGCTGGTGTCAGGTCCATGCTTTAGCTGTGTGGCTTGTGGGTTTCACCTTCACAAGAAGTGTGCCGAGGCACCGTCTGAGCTGAACCACCCTTTCCATAGCAAACACAACTTCAATCTTCTAAAGAGGCACCCAAACACAAGTAGTTGTTCCTGCGATTTTTGCAACAAAAATTGTGAGAATTTCGTTTATCATTGTGCCTGCAAAGTAAATCTTCATATCAAATGTGCTTTGCTTTCTTATAACATTGCTAAACAAAGGCTTGGAGAGCTTCAACATATTTCCCATATAGATCCATTGATCTCTATGGAAAATCATACCGAAGAACTCAAACAAGCCAAGTGTTTTGCATGTTGGAAGCCTTTATTAGATTCCACATACTTTTCTCTTGATTCTGGATTTTTACTGCATAAAAAATGTGTTGAGCTACCTTTTGAAATCAATCACCTTTGTCACCACCAACATTCTCTTTCTTTACAATTTAATAGTGAGAGTCTCCCTTGCCAAATTTGCCAAGACACCCAACGCAAGGGATTTGTTTACTATTGTTCAAGTTGCAAGTTTGCCATTGACATTGCATGTGTTGAGCTACCAACTAAAATTAACCATCCTTGCCACCGTAAACATCCTCTAACTCTAGAACTCAATCTAGAATCATCTTTCCCATGCCAATTCTGCCAAGAAATTACCCAAGGTCACCAAGGAGTCTATTGTTGTTCCACATGCAAGTTTGCCATTCACATTGAATGTGCATTTCCAACACCCATTGTTGAAGACATGAAGAGTCATGAACACCCATTCTCTAGGTGTTTCAGCCCATTCTCGTTCATTTGTGATGCATGTGGCACTTTGGGAAATTATGTTTCTTACTTTTGCTCCACTTGTCACCTTATAGTTCACAAGAAATGCATTTCTTTGCCACGCTTTATCAAAAGCATATGGCATCGCCATCCTCTTTCCCACAAATATTTTGTACTAGACAATGAATGTGGAGCACTGGATTGTGGGATTTGTCATGAGGATGTGAATAAAGTGCATGGAAGTTACTATTGTTCTGATTGCAAGTTTATTGTCCATGTGAATTGTGCACTAGAGGATACAAGTTTGTATTACAAAATCGAGTCAATAGATATGTTCATGTCTTGTACTAGTGAACCTGCCTTTTTGGTCATTAAAGAGATCAAACTTGGAGAAAATGTGATGAATTTAGAGATAAAGCACTTCAGTCATGAACACAATTTGTTGCTAAGTGATGACGCGACATATGATAGATATTGTGACGGCTGCAGTTTGCTAATTGATGAGAGCACTTCTTTCTACCAGTGTTCACAATGTGATGATCTCTGTCTCCACAAATCATGTGCTGAGTTTCCAAGGAAAACAGAAGTTTGGCTTCATCAGAGTAACCTTATTTCACTTTCCCTTTTCATTTGTAGTATTTGCCATTACTTACGTAGTGGTTTTGCCTATAAAGTAGATGAAGATTATTATTTGCGCAAGTATACTTGCCTTCAATGCTTTATAGGTTATTCAAGCTACAAAATTCCAGCACACAAGCACATCCTTCTGTTTTACCTCAGCTACAATGGGCAATGCAATGCTTGTGTTGATAGCACAGTCAATCGGAGCACCTATAGATGTAAAGCTTGCAATTTCAATGTGCATCATACATGTACTTTCCTGCCACAAATTGCTCGGCACAAATGTGATGAACATCGTCTCAAACTCACATACCATGAAGATAATGATTATTCAGAATATCAGTATTGTGACATTTGTGAACAAAGAAGAAACCCCAGCAATTGGTTTTATCATTGTTCAATTTGTGACACTTCTACTCACACTAAATGTGTTCTTGGGGAGTATCCGTTTGTCAAGCTTGGGAGCATCCACAGAAGAGGGAATCATCCACACCCTGTCACTTTGGTGCGGATGGTTAATTATTATCAAAATTGTGATAAATGTGGTAAGCCATGTCTTGATTTGGCCCTTGAATGTAAAGAGATGGGCTGCAGGCATATTGTCCACTGGGAGTGTTTCCTTGAAGAGGAAGAAAAGGAAGAATAAATTCGTGATTCAAGCCGTAGTCATGAAGCGATGAAGTGGAAGATTATTTACAAATGTTGGTTTGGCTGGTTTGTTTGTTTTAAGTATTTATTTCCATTTTTTTCTTTGCTTGGTTTGAAAAATTCCATAAATTCAAAATAAATTGAATTGAAATCACTTTGCATATGTAATTTGATTTCATTTATGATGTTTCTATTCTATGTTTGAACTTTGAACATTTGGTATTGATATGTTCTTTTGTGTCCCTCTTTTTTGGTTTATCATTTGAGAGTTATAAAAAATAATTATCTCTTCATTATGTAATTAATTGGAATTATATACTTAATGGAAGATTGCTATCTCTTATATTTGGATATTTAATGGAAGATTTCTTGATATATCTTTTAATGGTTTTCAACATAATCAACTAATTTGCTATATGTCCCTTGAAATGATTTTCTTCTTGTTTTATGGTGACTCTAATATTACGAAGTTATGAGCTAATAAAGATAAAATTTATATTAACATGTGGTTAAAGATCAATAAGAAAAAGTAATATTGTAAGGGCTATAAAAATCTTAAAGGCAAAGTATTAGAACTTAGAAAAAGCATTATTAAACCCATTAGCCAAAATTTGTGAACTTATTAGAAGCCCATGTGAACATGTTTAGGGCATAAATCATACAAATGTTCAACTCTTGCCTCAATAAACTTGTATGAATCTGTCCCTTCTTTTACCAGAATTCTCACACAATTCAAATAATTTGACTTTGCTACAATTAGTGGTTCCACATTGAACTCTTGTTTCAACCTCTTTGCCAATATAATCTCTTCATTTTCATTCGGAAATCCTTCCAATTTCACGAGCTTGAGGTCTTCTAGAGTTGGAAGCCTTGTTACTTTCGCTGAAGAATTATTTTTGTTTGCCCCCCTATAGCTTTTAGGATCAATCTGTAATCAAGGCACATTGATTTGCAGACTTGGGACATAGTTTCAAGATTGAAAAACAAGAAAAAAAGTAGAAATAATAATAACTTACTGTGATATATAGTCTAGCCAATTGAGGACAATGTTGTAAGAATGAGATCAAAGCATTGCAATTGTATCTCTCGTTTGAACAGCGATCAATCCACCACAACTCTGTTAGCTTTGGGAACCAGATTTTCCAAAAGAATAGGTATAATGCAATTGGCAATGGGCACATCAACAATGCCTAAAAGAAAAGAGATACTAAGATACATAAAAAAAATTATATTGTTAGATCCAAATAAATTATTGGCTTATTAGCATTTTTGCCCCCGAACTATTGCGTCAAGAACGTTTTGCTCCTTAAACTTCAAAAAAGGATATTTTGCTCCCTTCGCCAGGGGCTAAAATTTCTTGAATTTGGGAAGTTCATGGGGTAAAATGTCCTGAATTTCGAAGTTCATGGGACTAAATGTCCTCATTTGACGATCATGGGGCAAAAGACGGCAAGGGGCAAAAAGGCTAATAAGCCAAAAATCATTATATATGTTCAAACATACCTCGAAAACCCATTTACAAAGTGTAAGAGATTCAACACCTTTGATGCTGCAAAAGATTGATTTAAACCCACAAGTAGCAATGCTCTTGAAGGCAGGGCCTTGTCTGAAATCAAGCATTGCATCGACCAGCCGAAACTCATTTGACAACGACCGATACATGAACAATGGGTCAGAGTATCCACATTGGAACGACACTAATTTGCCTCTATATCGAAGCGACTTTAAACTTTTAGCTTTCAAAGTGACAGATTCTAATTGTTGACAATCCAAGATGGTCAATTTCTCAAGCCACGGATTATAACCAGCTTTAATTTCTAAACATTGTAAACCATTGCAACTTTCTATTGTCAAATTTTCAAGGAATTTGAAATTTGATATCATAGAAGAAATTGCCCCACTAGAATTGTAAGAAACTGATTTTAGATGAAGAGTTTTTACTCTGGATTCAAAGGATGATGGTTGGGGTGTATGAATTTGGGGATTTCTATCAACATCTATCCACCAATCAAATCGCCATGGAAATTCATGTTTGACTTTGGAAAAGTCAAGGTGAAGTGCTTTACAAGGTTCACCTGCAACAGAGAGGAAACTGCCCTTGCCGAAATGGAATTGGAAACCCCATTTACATGTTTGTTGCAGAAAGCTTGAAATTGCTGTAAAAGCATCATCAATGGTGTCTTTTCGTACCGAGAAATTCCTCTTCCAAAGGTCTTTCCATCCGGTCGAAAGGAAACTTGTTTGAACAGCCGATATGAATGGAAGAAAAGAAATGATCTGGCTAAGAATATCATCATGCATACTACTAATAATATCATCATTTCTTTGCTCAAATTCCAAATTATCCCTCTAAAATGTCAGTAATTGTTTTCACTATTTTACCACTAATTAAAAATAACTAGTAAAAAAAAATCAGAAGAATAATTTGATGAACATTGTACTTACTTTCTAACATCTAAAGTGGTTAAAGACCATATGCGGCAGCTTTGATTTGAATGAAGATGCTTATCGCATCGATTCTTTTTGATCCTATTCTTCTTTCCCATGGAACTCTATTCTGTAGAGCTCATTGTTTTCTGTGGGAGATGAAGAGCATTTTTAATGGTTCCTAAGTTGTTATTTAGAAAATAAATGCTCGGCAAAGACTTCAATGTAATGGATCGCCCTTTGTAGAATCTAACAAATACCAATACTTAACTCAAATCTCCACAAACCAATTTTATTCAATTCACCAAAATCACAACGGCATAGCCGACGACATGCGGCTCCCAAAACCACAACTCAATTCACGATTCAATTTTTCAACAAAAAATGAAAGTGACGGTACATTAGGATTTTATACCTAGGTTTTAATATAGAATTTAATCCCATGTACTCACTCACACTAAAACTCTTGTAACACACCAATAAGAACATGACACATAATTAAATTAAATAGGCTTGGTTTAATTAAAGAGTAATGCTACATGCCCCTCCATTTTAGATTTTACTCCACACAATGTTCCCTCCTGACGTGTCCATCACATATCAGGCTACATGGCATCATTTTATTGGTCCCAATACACCCTTTATAAATTTTAATTTTTCTAAACCCTTAAAATAAAATTTTAATTTTAATTTAGGCTAAACTTAGTGAATTAGTCCAAATGTTGGCAGTTTGTCCATTTCTGATGATCCATCTAGTCCCTTTTTCAATGAGATTTCTGTTTTTGCAGATAGCTTTCCAAATGGGGGAGTAACTTTGAGTAGAATGTGTATATTTTAAATCTAAAACCCTCTAACAATATTATTAATTATGGAATTTACCCTTAAAATAAAAATAAAATTTTAATTTGGGGTTAAAATTAGTGAAATTAGTTTTGTATTTTATTTCTAAAACCCTATAACAATAAATTATTAATTTTGAAAATTTACCTTTAAAATAAAAATACAATTTTAATTTGGGACTAAACTTAGTGAAATTAGTTTTATATTTTATTTCTAAAACTCTATGATAAAAATTACTATGACTAAACTTAATAAAAAAAAATGAAAAAGAAACAAAAGAAAAAAAAAAAGCAGCCGGGAGAGGCGGTGAAAACCATAGGCGGGGCAGCAAGAATAATTCTTAATGAAACCCAACACCCCTTATAATTGCTAAGAAACTTTCATCTTATTATATTGGACACAAGTAATTGACTTTTGACTATGTCAAAAAGCTTTAGAAAATTGGTGATAGTTATTTTTTTTTTCTATATATTGTTTTGTTTTGCACAGACCAAAAGTGATAAATTTTTTTTTTGAGATCACCAAAAGTGATAATTAGATTCAATATAAAGAATTATACTTAAATTGAGTATTTCTCCAAACTTTTAGTCCTGATTTGAATTTTTACCCAAGTTTCTATTTTTTTTAAGGAAAGAATCATTTTTCATTTCTTGGTTTGGGATTACAAACGCACAGGAAGACCTGTACACCGCTACATGATTAGCACATTACTGAAACGCTAATTTATGAGTCAACAAATAAACCCAATGAAATCTCATTATAATTCAAATAAATCTCTATGCCCATAAATAAACTACCTACCTACCAAATACATAAATAAACAAATTACAAATAAATTCACATTCCATGAGAGTTGAACCTAAGATCCCATGGTCTAGGTAGGCTGGAACTAAGAGTTTCTATTGTATGTTTGAACATTTCGTATTTCTATGTTCTCTGTAAATATATTTGTCTCTTCATTATGTAAATGGAATTATATACTTAATGGAAGATTGCTATCACATATTTGGATATTTAATGGAAGATTGCGTGATATATAGTGACGGATCCAGAAAATTTTTTCAGGGTAGGCACAATATATTCTATGCATAAACTTAAAAATGAACTTTTGTTTCTAATAGTTTAGTGATTATGGTTTATGTGCATTTTTGACCAGCTAATCAATTGAGGGTGGACATCTAGGACCAAATAAGAGTAGACAGCATGTAAAATTACATACAAAATATTAAGAAATGGGCATTTTGACAAGTTAATCAATTGAGGGTGTGCATCTAAACCAAATCAGGGTAGGCACCATGTAAAATTACACACAAAAAATTAAGAAAATTGAAGGTTGAGGGTGGGCACGTGCCCACCCTAAATTACACATACATCCGCCCCTGGTGATATATCTTTAAATGTTTTTTTATACCTCATCCCGGTACCCAGAGCAAAGCTCTGACTAATCCAGATCCGACATGTGACGCGCAGAACAACTTACGTAAAGTCTCGAATTTAAGATCTACTTAAACTGGGACAAGTTGCTTATCACTTATCACTTGTCCTTTGGAGCTAGTAAGGATAAAATTTATATCAACAGGTGAGGACTATAAAAATATTAAAGGCAAAGAATTAGAACTTAGAAAAAGCATTATTAAACCCATTAGCCAAAATTTGTGATTATTAGAAGCCCATGTGAACATGTTTAGGGCATAAATCATACAAATGTTCAACTCTTGCCTCAATAAACTTGTAAGAATCTATTCCTTCCTTTACCAGAATTCTCACACAATTCAAATAATTTGACTTTGCTGCAATTAATGGTTCCACATTGAATTCTTGTTTCAACCTCTTTGCCAATATAATCTCTTCATTTTCATTCGGAAATCCTTCCAATTTCACGAGCTTGAGATCTTCAAATGTTGGAAGCCTTGTTACTTCCACTGTAGAATTATTTTTGGTTGGCCCCCTATAGCTTTTAGGATCAATCTGTAAGGTACATTGATTTGTAGCTAGTCAATTTATAAATATGACTTGGAAGTTGGAACATAGTTTCAAGATTTTTTTTTCTTTTTTAATTTTAAGAAAAGAAGAGTAGAAATAATATTGACAACTTACTGTGATATATAGTCTAGTCAAGCGAGGACAGAGTTTCAAGAAGGAAATCAAAGCATTGCAATTGTATCTCTCATTTGAGCAATGATCAATCCACCACAACTCTGTTAGTTTTGGGAACTCTGGTTCCCAAGAGAAAGAGTATAATGCAGGCAATGGGCACATCAAAGCCTAAAAAGAAAAGAAATAATAAGATACTAATTTATATTGTTAGATTCAAAAACATTATTATGTTCAAAACATACCTTGAAAACCCATTTACAGAGTGTAAGAGATTTAACATCTTTGGTGTTGCAAAACATTGATTTAAACCCACAAGTAGCAATGCTCTTGTAGGCAGGGCCTTGTCTGAAATCAAGCATTGCATCGTCCAGCCGAAAATTATATGACCAGGGCCAAAACCAGAGCAATGGGTCAGAGTATCCACATTGGAACGACACTAATTTTCCTCTATATCGAAGGGACTTCAAACTGTAAGCTTTCAAAGTTACAGATTCTAATTGTTGACAATCTAAGATGGTCAATTTCTTAAGCCACGAAAAATAACCAGCATTAATTTGTAAAGATCGTAAACCATTGCAACTTTCTATTGTCAAATTTTCAAGGAATTTGAAATTTGATATCATAGAAGAAATTGCCCCACTAGAATTGTAAGAAACTGATTTTAAATGAAGAGTTTTTACTCTGGATTTAAAGGATGATGGTTGGGGTGCATGAATTTGGCGATTTCTGAAAATCTCCATGTAATCAGGACCATTTATCTTTAGAGACCAATCAAATCGCCATGGAAATTCATGTTTGATATTGGAAAAGTCAAGGTGAAGGGATTTATCAGGCTCACCTGCAACAGAGAGGAAACTGCCCTTGCCAAAATGGAAATGGAATCCCCATTTACATGTTTGTTGCTTGGATTGTCTGGACAAATCTTGCAGAAAGCTTGAAATTGCTGTAAAAGCATCATCCATGGTGCCTTTTTGTACCCAGAAATCTCTCTTCCAAAGTCTTTCCATCGAGTCGAAAGGAAACTTGTTTGAACAGCCGATTTGAAAGGAAGAAAAGAAATGATTTGGCTAAGAATATCATCATGCATACTACTGATAATATCATCATTCCTTTGCTCAATTTCCGAATAATCCCTGTAAAAATTCAGTAATTGCTTTCACTACTTTATTAGAACTAAGAACTAGTACAAAATTCAGAAGGAAATTGATGAAAAGTTGTACTTACTTTCTAACATCTAAAGTGGTTATAGACCATCTGCAGCGGCTTTGATTTGAATCAAGATGCTTTTCCCATCGATTCTTTTTGATCCTGTTCTTCTTTCCCATGGAATGACGAGTATTTTCTGTGGGGATGAAGAGAATTTTTAATGGTTCCCAAGTTGCCTATTAAAAAATACACTCGGTAAAGACATTGAGTTTTACTTGACAAAGACTTCAATATAAAAATGATCGCCCTTATAATTGCTAAGAAACTTTCATCTTATTATATTGGACGCAAGTGATTGACTTTTGAGTTTTGACTTTGTCAAAAAGCTTTAGAAATTTGGTAGAAATGTTTTTGATTCTATATTATTTTGCTTTGCACAAACCAATATAATGTTGGATTGTGGAGTAGGAAAAAAATTTATTGATCCCATTTTAGATTAAGATATTTTAACAAAATGTCATTTACAAGAAGGACCTTTAGGTTCGAATTTAAGATCTTCACCCATATCTTATCCATATTAAAATGGAATTATCACTTAATGGAAGATGGCAATCACATATTTGGATATTTAATGGAAAATTGCTTGATATATTTTTAAATGGTTTTTTGCTTTTCAACATAATCAACTAATTTTGCTATATTTCCCTTGAAGTGATTTTCTTCTTGTTTTATGGTGACACTAATTATATAACAAACCATAATAATAAAAAGTGAAATTACCTAAAAACTAATCCAACCTTAACATCTCATAAATTGAAGAACAAATGAGGAGGGTATTTTGGTACTTTAATGTTCGGTTTTTTCGTTATTTGGAATGATGATTGAGGGTATTTTGGGAACTTTGTGAAAGAGTTACTATTTATGGGTCCCATTCTCCATAAACTAATATTTTTTGTTGGATTATTTATCTAATGATCCTCATACTTTTATAGTTTATACTATTTTGTACTTTACAATTATAGGTTGGACAATTTAACGTGTTGACTTTTATTTTTGAAAATTTTTTTTTCTATTCGTCCGATTAAGATGATTCAGGTGTCTATTAAAAGGTAATTTCATGACCTACAATTTTCATGAAGAATTCAAAAGCCAATTTTAATGTTTTGATTCTAAAAAAATGCTTCCGAAATTTTGTAGTTTTAATTGTCAGTCAATTTAATATCGTATAATTTTTTTTCCACATGTCCGATTGAATTTATTGAAGTGTTAGTTAAAAGGTTATTGCATGATTTACGACTTTCATGAAGAGCCCGAAAGCTAAATTTGATCTACGGGTTTCATGAAGGGTTCAAAAGGGAATTTTTATGCTTCAAGATCTCCATTAACAAACATTTTCTTATTTGGATTATTATCAAATGACCCTCATATTTTTCTACTTTATACTACTTTGTCCTTTACAAATTCTAGATTTTAATCTAACGTTTAAGAGTTATTTTTTTATTCTTTGTTCTATTTGTTCGATTAAGTTGATTCTGTCTATTAAAAGTTAGTTTCATGATCTACAACTTTCATGAAGGACTCAAAAGCAAATTTTATGTTTTAATTTAAAAAAATGCTTCCTGAATTTGGTCGTTTCAATTGTTGGTCTATTTAATACCATATAATTTTCGATCCACATGTCCGATAGTGTCGGTTAAAAGGTTACTGTATGATCTACGACTTTCATGAAGAACCCGAAAGTTAATTTGATCTACGAGTTTCATGAAAGGTTCAAAAGGGAATTTTTATGTTTCAAGATATCCTTTAAGAAAATTTTGCTTATTTGAATTAGTTATCAAATGACCCTCATACTTTTCTATTTTATGCTACTTACCCGTTTACAAATTCTATCTTATTTGATTTAACGCTTCATTTATTTTTCTTTGTTCTATTTATCCAATTAAGATAATTCAGGTGGCTATTAAAAAGTAATTTTATGATCTACATCTTTAATGAAAGACTCAAAAGCTAATTTTCATGTTTCAATTCTAATAAATACTTTTGAAATTTTGTTATTTCGATTGACAATATATTTAATTTCATATTATTTTTTTATCCAGATGTTCGATTAACAAAAATTCACAAAAATTTTCGACCCCGCAACGAAGCGCGGGCCAAAAAACTAGTAATATGATATGAGCTTGTAAAGATAAAATTTATATTAACAAGTGATTAAAGATCAATATGATATAAGCTGGAGCTGGTGGTTTGATTCGAAACTCGGTAGGTGGATGGGTTGTTGGTTTTACTACTCTTGGTTCTTGTTCAAACGTTGCAGCTGAGCTGCATACCCTGTGTTTGGGACTTAACTTAGCCTGGCGAGAAGGGTTTCGTTCTGTCATTTGTGAGGTTGATGCGAAAGTGATTCTTGATCTTCTTCACTCGGAGACTTTAGAGGTCCATACTCTAGGAATTTTGCTGTTGGATATCAAGGAGATGCTGAGTTGGAATTGTCTGTGCCTTTATCAACATACACTTCGTGAAGGGAATTTTTGTGCAGATAAACTCTCTAAGATGGGCTGTGACATGGATGCTGATATGGAAATTTTCTATGATCCTCCTCCAGATGTTGTAAAAATCCTTGAGGCTGATTGGCGGGGTGTTGCTTTCCCCCGAGGTTTTAAGCTAGTCGTTTTATCTTTCTTGTTTTTACCAAAAAAAAAATCAATATGATAAATTAATAATCTAATTAAGGCCTATAGAAATATTAAAGGCAAAGAAATAGTACTTAGAAAAGACATCATTAAACCCATTAGCCAAAATTTGTGAACTTATTAGAAGCCCATGTGAACATGTTTAGGGCATAAATCATACAAATGTTCAACTCTTGCCTCAATAAACTTGTATGAATCTATCCCTTCCTTTATCAGAATTCTCTCACAATTTAAATAATTCGACTTTGCTGCAATTAATGGTTCCACATTGAATTCTTGTTTCAACCTCTTAGCCAATATAATCTCTTCATTTTCATTCGGAAATCCTTCCAATTTCACAAGCTTGAGGTATTCTAAAGTTGGAAGCCTTGTTACTTCCACAGTAGAATTATTTTTGTTTGCCCCCCTATAGCTTTTAGGATCAATCTGTAATTAAGGCACATTGATTTGCAGCTTGTCAATCAATTATAAATATGACTTTCGGATAGAGTTTGAAAATAAAAAATGAGTTCTAATAACAACTTACTGTGATATATAGTTTAGTCAAGCGAGGACAGAGTTTCAAGAAGGAAATCAAAGCATTGCAATTGTATCTCTCGTTTGAACAATGATCAATCCACCACAACCCTGTTAGATTGGAGAACAAAATTTCCCAAAAGAAAGGGTATGATGCAGGTAGCAACGGGCACATCAATGCCTAAAAGAGAAGAGATACGATACATTAAAAAAAATTATATTGTTAGATTCAAAAAAATTATTATATATGTTCGAAACATACCTCGAAAACCCATTTACAAAGTGTAAGAGATTTAACACCATTGATGCTGCAAAAGATTGATTTAAACCCACAACTAGCAATGCTTTTGTAGGCAGGGCCATGTCTGAAATCAAGCATTGCATCGACCAGCCGAAACTCATTTGACCAGGGCCAATACCATAACAATGAGCCACTGTCTCCAAATTGGAACGACACAAATTTGCCTCTATATCGAAACGACTTTAAACTGTTACCTTTCAAAGTGACAGATTGTAATTGTTGACAATCTAAGATGGTCAATTTCTTAAGCTCCGTATAGTAACCAGTTTTAATTTGTAAAGATCGTAAACCTTTGCAACTTTCTATTGTCAAATTTTCAAGGAATTTGAAATTCGATATCATAGAAGAAATTGACCCACTAGAAAGGTAAGAAACTGATTTCAGATGAAGAGTTTTTACTTGGGATGGAAAGGATGATGGTTGGATGTTTCGATCAAGGTCAAACGAAAAGAAATCGAACAAACCATAGCCATTTATTCCTAGCAACCAATCAAATCGCCATGGAAATTCATGTTTGACATTGGAAAAGTCAAGGTGAAGGGCTTTATCAGGCTCACCTGCAACAGAGAGGAAACTGCCCTTGCCGAGATGGAAATGGAATCCCCATTTACATGTTTCTTGCTGGGATTGTTTAGACAAGTCTTGCAGAAAGCTTGAAATTGCTGTAAAAGCATCATCCATGGTGCCTTTTCGTACCGAGAAATCCCTCTTCCAAAGGTCTTTCCATCGAGTCGAAAGGAAACTTGTTTGAACAGCTGATTTGAAAGGAAGAAAAGATATGATCTGGCTAAGAATATCATCATGCATACTACTGATAATATCATCATTCCTTTGCTCAATTTCCGAATAATCCCTGTAAAAATTAAGTAATTGCTTTCACTATTTTACAACTAATAAGAACTAGTACAAAATTTTATAAGAGTTGTACTTACTTTTTTTTTTTGACAGTAGAGTTGTACTTACTTTCTAACATCTAAAATGGTTATAGGCCATCTGCGGCGGCTTGGATTTGAATCAAGATGCTTTTCCCATCGATTCTTTTTGATCCTATTCTTCTTTCCCATGGAACTCTTTGCTGTTGAGCTCATTATTTTCTGTGGGGATGAAGAGCATTTTTAATGGTTCCCAAGTTGCCTATTAAAAAATGCACCCGGTAAAGATATTGAGCTTTCCCTTGACAAAGACTTCAATATAAAAATGATCGCCATATAATTGCAGGGAAACTTTCACCTTATTATTTTGGACACAAGGAGTAAGTGACTTTGACTTTGTCAAGAAGCTTTAGAAAAATGGTTCAAAGCTTTTTGTTTCTATATATTATTATTATTATTTTTTTTTTTGCTTTGCAAAGACCAAAAGTTACAAAGAGGAGTTGAAAAACAATATTGGTCCCATATTAGATCAAATCTTTTAAGAAAATTTTGTTTACAAAGAGACCTCTAGGTTCGAATTTAAGATCTTCACCCATAGCTATCCATATCTCTACCACCATTCATTTCTAAATTTATGGAAGAATTTTGAAGAATTAACTTTGTTATCAACATAAAAGCTCATGTATTAAGCCAAAAGGTGGGTGTGATGGAATCGCTACTAATCAAATTGACAGGTGTGATACGACCTCCTGGTGACATACGAGCTCATGCATACATTAAGAAATAACAAGAAGGGGAAGCAAGGCTATTTTGCTTTGAAATTAGATATGAGCAAAGCTTATGATCGAGTTGAGTGGGACTTCTTTGAAGCAGTAATGAGGCGTTTGGGGTTTGAGAGTAAATGGATTGATATGATTATGTCTTGTGTTCACTCTATCTCTTTCTCGGTAGTTGTTAATGGAGAAATTATTGATCGGTTCAGTCCAGGTAGAGGGTTGAGACAAGGGGATCCTCTTTCCCCTTACTTGTTTTTGTTTTGCACTAAAACTCTCTCTTCCATGTTGATTGATAGCCAAAATAGGAGACTACTGCGTGGGGTGGTTGCTAGTCGAAATGGTTCGTGCGTTAATCACTTATTTTTTGCAGATGACAGCCTATTGTTTGGCAAGGCTAATTTGGTTGACAACAAGAGGATGAAGGACATACTCACGAGGTACGAAGAATGCTCGGGCTTGAACACTCAAAACCAAGCCCGACCTATTTTTTAAACGGGCTTGAAAATTTTTCCCAAGCCCGTCCAACTGGCTTAACATTAGTTGTACCCAAATCCTCCCAAATATCGGATGAACTTACAAGTTTGGGCGAGCAGTCCGGTCCTTAGACAGCTCTAGGTGACTCTAATAATATGATGTTATGAGCTAGTAAATATAAATTTTATATTAACAGTTGATTAAAGATCAATATGAAAAATTAATTATCTAAGGCCTATAGAAATATTAAAGGCAAAGAAATAGAACTTAGGTTTAGTTTGGAATTGAGGTTAAGTTTTGAAAAAGCTTGGTTTGAAAGAAGTGCTTTTGAAAGGTGTTTTTTAAAATTTGGGTAGAAAAATGTAATTAATAGTTGGTATTAATGTTGTAAAAAAATGTGGTAGAAAGATAAAATATCTAAAAGGGTACTGATTAAAATAGAAAGAGAAGAAATATTTAAGGGAGATTAGTCATTTAATGTCTAAAAGCATTTTTGAAACGTAAAAGTACTTAAAGATTAGCTTTTCAGGTGGCTTGACTTTTAAGGTAAAAATTAGGTTTTGACACAAACCCTAACTTATTTGCTATTATGTTTGAGGTAATAAGTAGCTTTTTTATCTCCGAACTCAATCCCAAACCAAGCCTAAAAAATATGAATCTATCTCTTCCATTACCAGAATTCTCACACAATTCAAAATTTGTGGACTTATTCGAAGCCCATGTGAACATGTTTAGGGCATAAACCATACAAATGTTCAACTCTTGCCTCAATATAAATGCTCGGCAAAGGCATTGAGCTTTTCTTAACAAAGACTTGAATATAAAAATGATCTCCCTGATAATTGCTAAGAAACTTTCATCTACATTTTTAAACCCATTAGCCAAAATTTGTGAACTTATTATTAGAAGCCCATGTGAACATGTTTAGGGCATAAATCATATAAATGTTCAACTCTTGCCTCAATAAACTTGTATGAATCTATTCCTTTTTTTACCAGAATTCTCACACAATTCAAATAATTTGACTTTGCTGCAATTAATGGTTCCACATTGAATTCTTGTTTCAACCCCTTTGCTAATATTATCTCTTCATTTTCATTCGGAAATCCTTCCAATTTTACGAGCTTGAGATCTTCTAATGTTGGAAGCCTTGTTACTTCCACTGTAGAATTATTTTTGTTTGGCCCCCTATAGCTTTTAGGATCAATCTGTAATGCACATTGATTGGCAGCTAGTCAATCAATTATAAATATGACTTGGAACAGAATTTCAAGAATAAAAAAGAAAAAAAAATGAGTAGAAATAATAAACAACTTACTGTGATATATGATTTTCAAAAAAAAAAAAAAAAACTTACTGTGATATATAGTCTAGTCAAGCGAGGACAGAGTTTCAAGAAGGAAATCAAAGCATTGCAATTGTATCTCTCATTTGAGCAATGATCAATCCACCACAACTCTGTTAGCTTTAGGAACTCTGGTTCCCAAGAGAAAGGGTAAAATGCAGGATCAGGCTGCAATGAGCACATCAAAGCCTAAAAAGAAAAGAAATAATAAGATTATAATTAATTTATATTGTTAGATTCAAATTAAAACATAAGGGGACATATGTCACCCTTCTTGACCCGCACGTGCAGTCTGATAAACTCCACTGACGGTGTATTGAATAATTTTCCTTATATATATATATGTTGCAAACCTACTTTAAAAACCCATTTACAAAGTGTAAGAGATTTAACATCTTTGCTGCTGCAAAAGATTGATTTGAACCCACAACTATCAATGCTCTTGTAGGAAGGGCCTTGTCTGAAATCAAGCATTGCATCGACCAGCCGAAAATCATTTAACCAGGGCCAATACCATGACAATGAGCCACAATCTCCACTTTGGAACGAAACTAATTTGCCTCTATATCGAAGGGAATTTAAACTGTAACCTTTCAAAGTGACAGAATCTAATTGTTGGCAATCCAAGATGGTCAATTTCTTAAGCCACGAATAATAATCAGCTTTTATGTGTAAAGATCGTAAACCATTGCAATTTTCTATAGTCAAATTTTCAAGGAATTTCAAATTTGATATCAAAGAAGAAATTGCCCCAGTAGAAAGGTAAGAAACTGATTTGAGATGAAGAATTTTAAGTTTGCAAGTAGAGGGTGATGGTTGGGGTGTATGAATTTGGCGATTTCGATCAAAGTCTAACAACCAAAAATCGAACCAATCATAGAAGTTGGACTTGTGGCCATTTACCTCTAGCAACCAATCAAATCGCCATGGAAATTCATGTTTGACATTGGAAAAGTCAAGGTGAAGGGCTTTATCAGGCTCACCTGCAACCATGGCCGAGATGGAATTGAAATCCCCAATTACATCTTTGTTGCTTGGATTGTTTGGACAAATCTTGCAGAAAGCTTGAAATTGCTGTAAAAGCATCATCCATGGAGCCTTTTCGTACCGAAAAATCCCTCTTCCAAAGGTCTTTCCATCGAGTCGAAAGGAAACTTGTTTGAACAGCCGATTTGAAAGGAAGAAAAGAAATGATCTGGCTAAGAACATCATCATGCATACTACTGATAATATCATCATTTCTTTGCTCAATTTCCGAATAATCCCTGTAAAAATTCAGTAATTGCTTTCACTAATAAGAACTAGTACAAAATTCAGAAGGAAATTTGATGAAAGTCGTACTTACTTTCTAACATCTAATATGGTTATAGGCCATCCGCGGCGGCTTTGATTTGAATCAAGATACTTTTCCCATCGATTCTTTGTTATCCTATTCTTCTTTCCCATGGAACTCTTTGTTTTTGAGCTCATTATTCTCTGTGAGAATGGAGAGCATTTTTATATGGTTCCTAAGTTGCCTATTAGAAAATGCTCGGCAAAGTCATTGAGCTTTCCTTGACGAAGACTTTCAATATAAAAATGATCGCCCTTATAATTGCTAAGAAACTTCATCTTATTATATTGGGTACATAAGTAATTGACTTTTGACTTTGTCAAAGAGTTTAGAAATTTGGTTGAAAGTTTTTTTTTTTTTTTTCCGAATAATGCTTCTTGCCCCTCCATTTTGCCACAAACAATGCTCCCTCGTGATGTGTCCATTACACGTCAGGCCACGTATCTTCTTTCTTTCTTTTTTTTCCAATTTTTATTCTTTTTATTAGGTTTAGCCTTAACTTCACTAAGTTTAGCCCCAAATTAAAATTTTATTTTTATTTTACGGCTAAATTTCAAAATTAATAATTTATTGTTATAGGGTTTTAGAAATAAAATACAAAACTAATTTCACTAAGTTTAGTCCCAAATTAAAATTTTATTTTTATTTTAAGGGTAAATTTCAAAATTAATAATTTATTGTTATAGGGTTTTAGAAATAAAATACAAAACTAATTTCACTAAGTTTAGCCCCAAATTAAAATTTTATTTTTATTTTAAGGGTAAATTCCATAATTAATAATATTGTTATAGGGTTTTAGATACAGCTGTCAAAATCTGACCCGAACCCGATAACCCGCCCGAATCTGTAACCCGCCCAACCCGATTTGACTAGAAAAAGTAAACGACCCCGAACCCGCCCAACCCGAAACCCGACGAACCCGTGACCCGAATGACCCGCAACCCAGATGATCCGTAACCCAGATAATCCGAAACCCGAATGACCCGAGACCCGTTTGACCCGAAACCCGAATAACCTGAGACATTAACCCGAATGACCCGAGAATATTATAAATTAAAATTATCTTTTATTCAATAAAATTTATAATTTTACTTATTCTAAATCATCTTTTATTCAATACAATTTATATTATTGTTATAATTTTACCAATTATTGTTATGATTTTACCTATTATAAATTGGCTAAATAGCCCCTTTGCCCCCTGTCCCTGAACTTTGCAAATTTAAGTCAAAATGTCACTTGAACTTTAAATTGTGCCATTTTAACCCTTGAATTTATAAAATCAGGTCAATTCCCCACTTCACTTCACGGATTCCGTTAAGTCCCATAAAATTTGCTGACATTGCAAACTTATGCTGGCGTGGTACTTCCACGTCAGCACTCATGTGGGCCCCACATGACCCTAAATGCTAGGGTGGAGCACGCATGAGAGCTGATGTGGAAATGCCACGTCAACGAATTTTATGGTACTAAATGGAATCTGTTAGTCAACTGTCAAATCAGAGGTAAATTGGCTTGATTTTACAAATTCAAGGGGCAAAGTGGCACAATTTAAAATTCAATGCTGACCCAATTGACCCGAAACCTGAGTGACCCGAAGTTAAAACCCGAACCCGCCCAACCTGAGCCCCGGTAGACCCGGGACCCGAATGACCCGGAACCCGAATGACCCGAAACCCGTATGACCCGAGACCCGAACGACCCGAGACTCGAATAATCCGAACCCAGATGACCCGAAACCCGAATGACCCGAAAAAACTACATGACCCATTTGACCTGAACCCGAAACCCGCCCAACTCGCCCGTTTGACACCTCTAGTTTTAGAAATAAAATATATAATTTATTCACTAAGTTTAGTCCAAATTAAAATTGAAATTTTATTTTAAGGGTTATAAAAATTAAAATTTATAAATGATGTATTGGAACCAATAAAATGATGACATATGGCTTGACGTAGAATAGACACATCAGGAGGGAACATTGTGTGTGATAATCAGGAGGGACGTGTAACAAAGTCCTTTTTTTCCCTATATTGTTTTGCTTTGCACAAACCCAAAGTTATAATGAAAAGTTGAAGAAATTATATTGATCCCATTTTAGATTCAAGTCTTCTAATAGAATCTCATTCACGAGAGGGAGCTCTAGGTTTTGACTTTAAGATTTTTACCCATATTTCATCCATCCCTGCCACCATTTATTTGTAAATCTATGGAAGAATTAACTTTGCTATCGACGTAAAAAGCCCATATATCAATCCAAAAGTGTAAGTCAATGGTTTCTTGGGAACAACTTATTTTAGGCCTGGTTGGTGAGGCAAGGCCTCATAACAAAATCCATATGCTTGTTGGACTTAACTCCAAAAACAAAAGTTGATGCCTTGATAGATACTGACATGTGCTTACTTTTTGTCCTCTAAACTATTGCGTCAAGAATTACTGTAAAAAAAAAAAGAACTATTGCATCAAGAACATTTTACCTCATGAACTTCCAAATTCCGACATTTTGTCTCCTGAATTTCTCAAATTCAAGACATTTTATACCCTCTCAGAAGGAGGCAAGTTGTGCGAATTTGGAAAGTTTAGAGGACAAATTATCTCGATCTTAATTTAGGAGACAAATTATCCTTAGGCCCATAATTCAGGGGGCAAAAAAGCTAATATGCCCATGCTAATCGTAATAGTATTCACCTTTTAAAATCCGTGAAGTCAATTATTTAACGAAAGTGGAGGCAAGGCCAAAAGAGATTTGAGTAATGTCAAATTTTTATGGGTAATTATTTGATACATCGTATGTAAATTTTTGACTTTACAAGCTGGTTGTGGAGTTGACACATGTCCATTTTTTGAATTAAATAAGTTTTAACTATTTCAATCTAGTCCCTAGAGAACACATCTCACCCTTCAGGATCCGCTTGTGTAGTCTGCTAAATTCCACCGACGGTGTATTGTATAATCTGTCATTTTCTATTCCACAATACATAAATGATAAGCCATCAAACTCAATGCGGCAAGATAATAATAATAATAAAAAACCTAGTGAAATCTGTTTGCTTTTAGCATAAAAGAAAAGAAAACGCAAAACAAAATGGAAACCACACTTAGCAATTTGGGAGGAAGAGCTATACGTGGCAAAGGAGCAAAGTAAGGTTGCAGAAAAATCTTCAATTCAAGCGGTGATGTTTTGTCCATGAACTTGTAATTCGGAGTCACCTTAATCCCTCTCAGAATATTAACATGGTATTGTCACGTAAGCAACGTGACGATGCTGTAACGCTTACTGTTTGAAAGGGACCAACATATTTTAAAATTACAAATTTAGAAGACAAAACATTCAAAATTAAAAATTTAAAAGATAAAATGTTAAAATTGTACAAGTTCTGGAGGCTAAAAGAACATTAAACCTTGTTAAAATCCGTAAAGTCAATTATTTAACGAAGTGGAGACAAGGCCAAAAGAAATGAGTTGAATTAGAACTTGTAAATAAAATGAACTAAAAAAAAAAGAAAAAGAAGAAGCAAAAGGTGATGACCTTGCTCTATTTGTAGAATAAAGAGATTCAGTAATGTCAAATTTTCTATTCCAGAGTTAGTTATGTTCATGGACCGAGTTCAGGACGGCCTGGGCCTAAACTTAATATTAATTTCATTATTGTTACCCAAGCTCGGTCCATTTATAAAATGGGTTTTAAACTTTTGCTTAAATTCGACCCATTTATTAAATACTTAAATCAAGGCCGATCCAAAAACCCATTTAATATTTTTTAATAATCATTTTAAGAGTTAAACTATATTAAATAATTATATAAATTATTAGAGTGGTAATATCTCACATCATATAAGTGTGACATGACTGAGTGCCTTATATAGAAGTTGTGCCTCTCCATCTATGGCAAATTGGTTTAGGCTGGATGCTCAACATGGTATCAAAGCTCAGGTCTGTCCCATTGCCCATATTCAGTTATCCATGTGTAGACCCGATGTGTTGTTCCGGCCTACACGTGAGGGGACGTGTTAGACTGGTAATATCCCACATCGTATAAGTGTGACATGACTGAGTGCCTTATATACAGGCTGAGTCTCTCCATCTATTACCAATTGGTTTTAGGTTGGATGCTTAACATAAATAAAATTATAAATCTAAAATATAATATATACTACCTATAATATACTACTTTTATTGATAATAAGATTAAGAATTTATTCATGTATTATTCATATTTTTCTTATTTAGAATATGGTGTACGTATAAATTTTATTTAATATATATTATGTGTCAATAAATAAAAAATAAAAAGAAGTATATTTATTTAATCGGGCTGGGCCTGAGCTTTTGCTCTTTACCCAAGCCCGACCCATTTAATAAATGGGCTTAAATTTTTTGTCCAAGCCCATCTAATGGGCTTAAAATTCTTGTCCAAACCCTTTAAAATATCATGCGGGCTTACAGGTTTGGATAGGTAGCCCGACACATGAACAAGTCTATCTAGAGTACATAAATGATAAAGCCATAAAGCTAATAAGTTTGGTGCAAATGTGATCATTAACATAAAACTAAACAATTAAAGCCCCATATGAACATGTTTACAACAAGATTCATCAAAATCTTCAACTCTTCTCTCAATAAACTTGTATCTATTTTCCCCTTCCTTCCCAACTCCATTTTCTTTAACCAAAATCCGCACATTAGTTCTATAATTTGATTTCGCTAAGATCAATGGTTCCACATCGAATACCTCTTTCAATCGCTTAACCAATATAATCTCCTCCTTCTCGCTGGGAAATCCTTCTAATTTGACAACCTTGAGATCATCTAATCTTGGAACCCTTGTGACTATGGCTGAGCACTTGCTTGTCCTTTTATAACCATTTGAACCAATCTGTATGATTAAAAGGTTAATCGTGTAGTATAACATGTCATAACTAAAAAATCACCATTGGGTAGATCAATGCCTTACAGTGATATATAGTCTGGTCAAATGAGGACAGAGTTGCAAGAAGGAGATCAAGGCATTATTATTGTATCTTTCCTTGGAATAATCAATCCACCACAACTCCTTTAGGTGTTGGAAGATTAGCTTCTTAATTGGGGGTAGAATTGGGTAGATCAATGCCTAAAAGAGAAAGTGAGGGAAAGGAATTTCTAATTAGAAAGAACAACTTACATAAAATTCGAAAACTAATCGGGGAAAATTAACATACCTCGAAAACCCATTGACAAAGTGTAAGAGTTTTAGATTCTTGCATTGGCTGAAAGATTGAGCCAAAACCACAATTATTGATGTTATTGTAGGCCGGACCTTGTCTACAATCAAGCATGACATCTTCAAGCTTGGAATTTAGAAAATAATCCCTAAATTCGGGCCAACATCCGCCGAGTGGATCACCCCATTGTAAACACACTAGTTTACCTCTATACCGAAATGATTTTATAGTGTAACATATAACATGGAGAGATTCTAATTGTTGGCAATCCAAGATGGTCAATTTTTGAAGCTCTGAACCACTAGCTTTTATGTGCAAAGATCGTAATCCGTTGCATTTTTCAATTGTCAAGCTTTCAAGAAATTTGATATTCTTCAACAATGAGGAAATTGCCTCGCTTGTAAGGTAAGTTACGGAGATTAGATGAAGAGATTTCAATTTGAATGTAGAGAGTGATGATTGAAGGGTATTCATTTCCCGAATTCGAGCAAAATACCAGGCGAAAAAGATGTCGTCAGAGGTAGGGAAATTGATATCCAACGACCAATCAAACTGCCAAGGAAATTCATGTTTCACATTGGAGAAATCAAAATGAAGTTTTTCATTAGGCTCAAAAGCTATTGAGAGGACACTATTTTTGCCGATGTTGAAGCTGAATCCCCAACTATTTCTAATTGGTTTACATGATTGATCAGGAAAATCATGGAGAAACCTTGAGATTTCAATAAAAGCATCATCTATTGTTCCTTCACGTACCGAAAAATCTTTCTTCCAAAGGTCCTTCCATCTAGTGGAAAGAAAACCGGTTTCGACAGCCGATTTAAAAGGAAGAAAAGAAATGATTTGGCAAAGGATTTCGTCCGGTAAACTACTGATAATATCTTCATTTCTTTGTCCAAATTCCAAATTCCTAGTTGAAAATTATATTATTAATTCTCACATGAATTCAAACATATATAACTAGTAAAATTGACAAGGAAAATTTAGAAGAAAAATAAGTTACTACTTACTTTAAAGCAGTCGAAATATTTCTTATGTTTTTGCCATCTTCAATGCTTTTGATCATGTGTTCCTCGTCTAGACCAAGTTTCTTCCTCCATCTATTCTTGCCTCTGTTCCTATTCTTCTTTCCCATGGATATTTGCCTTGATTTTTCTTAGAAATTAATTATTAGAACATATTCTTAGGGTCTTAGCACTTGACTATTAAAAAATATATATAGGCCTGCGATAATGACTATGAGTTTTCTTGACAATGACCAAATAAAAAAGTCATAACAAAATCGCATGGAACTTTCAATCCATTAAATTAAAACACAAGTAATTGACCTTGAATTTGTCGCTAATTATGTCGAAACTTAATGGGAGAGGTTACAAGTACTCATGATTTGTACTGAAGAATAGTACTTGATACAAATATAAGGGATATTTAGGTGTTTGGATACAAGAATATATTTTTTCTTTGTTTAGAGACATGCAAATTTAAGGTAAAAAAGTGCAAGTATTATTTTTAAATACAAGTCATGAGTACTTATAGCTTTTCCCAAACTAAATTTATTCTACTAATTAAAAACAAAGACAAGAGTCATCTCAACATCACCTTAAGAACTAAGAAAAAGAACAAAATTTATCAATTTCCAATTTGGCACTTTCATTTCCCTCTATTCATTCTTTGGAATATTGGAATATGAATAGTTTATAAGTCTTAAAGTTCTAAAAAATTATATAGCTTTTCAAAGTAAGTCCATTAGATACTTCAAATTAAAAATTCTTTTACCCCAAATGAATCCAAGCGCAAGCAATTTAGACTTTTGAAATGTTGGTCGCCAAAAGTAGAGGCACTACAAGAAATAGTATGATTAGTAACAACAAATCAAGGTTGTTGCAAAATCCCATTTTACATTTGCCATCACGTGTAGCAAACAGAACGGGCCTACATGTGGACAATCGAGTTTGGGGTGCAACGGGATAGACCTGAGCTCTGATGCCATGTCAAGCATCCAACCTAAAACCAATTGGCAATAGGTGGAAAGACTCTTCATGTATACAAGGCACCCAGTTATGTCAAACATAACCAATGTGGAATATTACCACTTTAACAATCTCTTTAATGAACAAAGGAAAACATATTGGTAAAACTAAAGTAAATTCTTTATAAGTCTTATCTCTTTAGCATAAAAATTGAATTTGTATAAATTAGCATCTTCATATCTTCACTTCTAAAAAAGCATTTTGCTGTATATATACAGAATTGGTCTTACATTGACAAATCTGTTGTTAATACAACTCCATGTGAATATGATCAGGGACTTCACGAAGATTTTCAACTCCTTGTTCAAACATGTATGGAAACTTCCCTTTTTTCTTCATCTTCATAGGTACTTTTACTAGACGCCGCAAGCATGTCTGATCCGATTTTGCTATAATTAATGGCTCAGCTGAAAATACCTCTTTTAGTTTCATTGCCAATAAGATCTCATCTTCTTCCTTTGCAAATCCTTGTAACTTGACCACCTTGAGATTCTTTCTACTTAAAGTCCAAGGAACTTTTTGTGGGTACCAATATGTGCCGCTGACGCCATAGCTGCTGGGATCAATCTGCATTTTAATTTTTCAGCCAGATTATAATTAATTTAAGAAAAATACTAATTAACTTCAATGAAAAGCTTCAATGTTGTCAAAATTGTAACATTGATTGGCAAATGAAAGAATCCTTTAGTCTCTTACAGTAACATAAAGCCTTTCCAATCTTGGGCAGCATTTCATGAAAGAAATTAGAGCATCACTGTTGTATCTTGTCTCTGAATATTCAATCCACCACAAATGCTTTAATGATCCGAACAACAAATTCTCGCCTGAAATTTTCAGTTTTCGGCATAGCACTGTCTGCAGAAACATACGAAGAAATAATCATAAACGATGTCTATAAATCTAAATCGTGCTTTTTTTTTTTTTTATCATTGGGCATTTGGCCTGGTGGTAGAATGCTGGACTCTTAGTTCCAGTGGCTAGGGTTCAATGCTTAGCAGCCTAAAGTACCCAAAAAGAAAAATCTAAATCGATATTGGAACATTTATGCATACCTCGAAAAACCATCTACATAGTGTAAGTGATTCGACATCTTGAATGCTTTCGAAAATGGTAAATTCATAACTCTTGATGTCGAGGTCAATGCCAGGGCCTTGTCTGAAATCAAGCAAGGCATCATGTGCCACAAACAAGTCCTGATGAAAACGGCTAAAACAGGGGAGTACCCCCCTATACCGAAAAGACCAAAGAAATGAGCCATGTACAACATATGGTACAGTGAACTTCTTCAATTGCGGACAATCCAAGACTGTTAAACTTCGAATCCTCGAACAAAATCTCAAGTCTAAGGTTTCTAATCCATTGCATTTGTCAATTTTCAAGCTTTCAAGAAATGGACAAGTACTCGATACTATTTTAGATGCCGTCACAGAAGAGATTGGGGTTAATGATCTTAGATGAAGAGCCCTTACTTCGAATCCCTTGGCAGATTGTTCTTCTTTATGGATTTTTTCGAGGCACGAAAACCCGAATGCCCTAGGAAATTCTTGTTCCCCATAAGAGAAATTGAGGCAAAGTGTATGAGTATTAGGGTTTATAGCAACTGACAGGATATGACCTTCGTCATAGCGAAGTTGAAACTCCCAATTATTTTTTGATCTACGAAGCTCATGAAAAACATTGAGAAATGTCAAAACAGCATCAAGAACATCTTCTATGGTACCATTTCGAGTCGAAAACGCCTCTTTCCACAAGTTTTCCCATCGAGTTGAGAGTGCAGCTGTTCGAAAGGCAGAGTCGAAAGGGAGAGAGGAAATGATTCGGCATAGGATTTCATCGGGCAAACGGCTGATTATATCATCCTTGATTTGTTCATTAAGGTCTAAATCCCTGTCCAAAATTCAAATAATCAAACTAATTAGATACTTATAACAAAACTCATTAACTTCAGAAGTAAACCAATTCCATTAACATTTCTTACTCTGAAGTATCTTCAATTAATGCTGAATTGTTGTCTGGATCAAGCTCTTCCTGTTGATTCTTCCTCCCCATCATTTAACTTTCTAATTGGAGGTGTTTGAAAGAATTAGAATAGTTTAGTATCTTCTCTATTATATAATAAAGGGAATATCCTAATTTATATATAACTACTCCCAAATCCACCATAGCCAACAGGAAAAAAAAATGAATTCTTAATTTGGTCATAGATTGCTCCCATTTCCCATTTTTATAAATATATATGCGTCATCATTTTTGAATTTTCCTTTCAATCATTCATCTTGGAAGAATAAAAATGAAGGTTAAGAGCTGGGACAATCTCAAAGTTTTTTGCTAGAATGTTCTTTCCAGATAAGGACAGGTTAGAATCTGACAATATTACAAATACAATGTAAGTTTGCCACGTTTTCTTGTTTACACGCAAACTGATAATGAAAGATGTCAAAATCAGTCGACTATGGTCGATAAAAACAAGTTCACATGTAATAATTACGAAGAGTGCAAGAAATTTTTCAGATGAATATAAAATTGTTCTCTCTGCTTGAAGAAGGCTTGAAGCATATAAATTGAAGGGGACTAAAATTCATTTACTAAAAGGGTCTAGGCCAAAATCTCCAATGTAGATTTGTATTCATAGAGAAAACAATCATTTAATTTATGTTTTGGATATACCAAGAATATATATAAAATTGAATATTTTTCTGTTTTTCACATAAATGCACACAAAAACAACCTTGAGATTCAGAATCTGTCAACATGGCAAAACTTCCAACACATTGTAAATTTGCCACGTCTTTTAATTTACACTCAACTAACATACAATTCCAAAGTCCCTTGACCCTCTTGTCGATTAAACCAAGTTCACAAGTTAAGAATTAGATTGAAACAAACAAAAAAGTAAATTAAGCATAAATAAAGTTGTTTCCAGCAGTTTGTTTATGCTGAAATGCATTGAAGCATAAGATTAGGACTAGAATTCATCAAAGATCAATCTTTTGTATAAAACACTGGCCAAAAGACACTAAAAGTGAAAAAAAAAAAAAAAAATTAACAATCATCATTTGCAAATCCTTCTAATTTTACAAAGTTAATTAAGTTTAAATCTACCGGAGACACAACAATCATCTTTCTCTGAACATTGATACGGGCTTTTCGTTCTATGGCTCTTTGGATCAATCTGCAGAATTCATCAGATTAAAATATACGAATCTAGCAATTGATAGAAAAGTAGTGCTGTTTAAGAAAAAAAAAAGAAAAGAAAAGAAATGAAAAGAACAACTAAAACTCACCGTTACAAAGAAATCTTGGGCCAAATGAATTTGGGACGGCCCAATTCGTTTATTTTGTCCAACATGATACAATTTTGCATTACAATAACAAGAAATAACTAATTAAGTTATGTAAAAAAAAATACCTCAAAAAAAAGTTAATGTAAAAAAATAGATTACTTTTTCTCAACTTATAGATTATTCATATAAATGATTTAATTTTAATGGTCACTCCTATTCATATTCATATAATAAAGTTTAGAAAATTTAATGATAAGTTATAATAGGTAAAATTATAGAATAATGATAATTTATAATATGTAAGCCCTACAATATAGATTTTATTGATGAATAAATGATAATGTTAGTTAATAATATTCTTAGGTCTTTCGGTTACTTAAAAGTACAAAATTGGTCCCTCAAGTGGAGCGAACATAGCAAATTGGTCCCTCAAGTGAAAAAATATGCAATTTAGTCCCTGAAGTGGAGTTAATTGAGCAATTGGATCCTTTCCGTTAGAAGAGCCGTCAATTGTGCTGACGTGGCAGTGACGCCGTCAACTGTGCTGACGTGTCACATGTCACGTCATATTTTTTTATTAAAAAATAATTTTTAAAAAATATATAATTTTTTTTTAAAAAAAATAGGTGAGGGACCCAATTGCTCAATTAACTCAACTTCAGGGACTCAATTGCTCGTTAAGTTCACTTCAAGAACTCATTTGCACATTTGCCCAAACTTTTTGTTTTTTTAATAAAAATAAAAAATTTCATTTTTCTTCTTTTCTATTTTTTCTGTTTTTTTAAATCATTTTCTTCTTTTTCAAAACTCGTGGTGAATATGATTAATTTATTAAATAGGAACAATAATAGATTTATAAATGATCTAATTGGTAATATTTAGTATATATTAATCAATTATATTAAGTTTCTCTTCCATGACTATTTCTTGTTTTAATCCGTCAATTTCATAATGTTTTACTGAATAATAGTTAATTTATAAAACAAATACAAATTAAAAAAAAGCTTGCCTTTCAAAAAAAAAAAACTCACAACCTAATATATAATTTTTAAGAAGAAAAGATGTCACTTTCAAAAAAATTCCGCTTCCTACCAGAAACAAAAGGATAGTAATTATCAAAGTTATAAAATCTTTTTGTAATTTAACCGATGAAAAAATAATTTGATCTTTTCGGCATATTAAAGTTTAATATAAGCGGACAGTATTCCTTAACTTTTATTTAATTATTATAAATTTCACTTAACAGGTGCCTATATATTTGATCGGAAAAGAAGGATGGTGTTCAAAGCTATTCTGTTGTATAAGATTAAATATTCTTTTCTTAATCTAAAAAAGAGGTAACACCTTTGAATTGAGAAATTATGACCTTTGAAAATTGAAGAGGCAGAAGAATGATGATTATTATTTATCTCCATTTTACATCGACAAAAAGTAAGCATCATCAATTGCTGCCTTTTTTTTTATATAATGATCAGAAAAATGGAGGTAACACCTTTATAGTATTGTAGAAGAAAAGAAAGAATAATGATTATTATATTATGTCCAATTTACTCGATATATGTTTTTTACATGATATATATAAGTTAAATTTATGATAAAGGAAAGTATGTCAATAATAATATTGTAGTAAAACTATAACTTACAAGACAAAGCAATATTAATTGGTGCAATGGGAAGTTTGGAGAGAAATGAATTCAGGCTCTAGCTAGCCTGTGGGTGATCAAACTGGTAACGTCGTCAAATGTATGTCATCAGTCTTTTGCTTTGATTCTTGTTCACCTGCAGCCATCTTCTGGTTCGGTTCTGATTTGTTGTCGATCTTGGGCTTTGCAACATTAATCTTGGATGTATTATAATTGGAATTCCTATAGATATAGTCATCATATCTTCGTTCGCAAAGACAACAAAGCAGAGCGAAAAAAATGACCAGCATAAAACCCAGGAAGAAGAGAAATCCAACGGAACCTCTGCCTCCGCCACCATGAGCTGATCTGCTACCTCCTTGGGCGGCGGCTGTGTCTTTGGAACTATTACTGTCTGAGCCTGAGCCGCCTCTGTTTGCTATCCCTAAGCCTCCAAAACCCCATCCGAATCCTCCTTTAACGTGAACAGGTAGCAACAGCAGGATTAATAGTGAAAAAGTTTTGGAGAAACCCATTTGGCAGCTAGTTTCGAATTTAATCACCCATTTCGTAAGAATGTAGGTAACAATTACTCTTATTAATTGCAGCAGAAAAATCAAATGATACTTTTTTACTTTGTAATTGGAACTTTTGTCGAATTTTTGTAATTTAGATCAAGCTGTTTTTGTTGATTCTTCTTCTTGTTCCTATTCTTCAACCACATCTCTACTTAAACTTTCAAATTGGAACTTGGAAGTGATTTAAAGTATAGTAGAATGGTTTAATATGTATAGTTGTATACATAATACAAGGTAATTTTCTAATTTATTTCACTATAGGGAATAGGAAAAAATTGATTAATTTCTTAGTTTGGTGATGGGTTGCTCGCATTTCAGATTTCATATTCCTTGTAGTTTTAGTATTTTCATTCCCACCATTCATCTTGGAACTTATGAATGAATGTTAAGAGCTGGGGCAATCTCAAAGCTTTTGCTTGTAAAAGCTCTTTCTTCATATGACAGATTCAGAATCTGACAATGTGGCAAGACATCCAAGAAATTTACCATGTTTCTTAATTAACACTCATACATATAATGCCAAATTCATTTGACTTTGGTCGATAAAACCAAGTTTCACAGGTTATAAAAACTGAAAGAAACAAAACCAGGAAAATAAGCATATATAAAGTTAACCAGTCCTAAATTCAATCTGGAACAGAGCTTGTATCTTGAGAAATCTTTGGCTTACACTCATGCAGGATCCATATGGGTCTCTTGGATTTCAGCTTATGTCTTAGAGGGAAGACACATAATTAATATTCCTTCTTTGCAAAGGTTTAGTTGGTGTTTCAAAAAGATTCTGAAGCTGAGAATATTAGTTGATGCCCTGCAGCAAAATGGAGCTTGGTATTTTCCTAGTGGGGAGTTTAAAGTGTCTATTGTTTATGAAGAATTAAGGCATAAGCAAAACAAAGCTACATGGCAAAGAATTGTCTGGTTTCCTCTTCATATTTCAAAATGTTCGTTCATTTCCTGGTTGGTTATCCTTAACAAACTTCCAACTAGGGACATACTTGCAAAATGGGGTGAGTTTAGATTCAGATGAGTGCTTAGTGCTTACTGTGTAGACAACATTTTGAGAGTAGAGACCACTTGTTTTTTACTTGCAGCTACTCTCGAGAGGTATGGCAAAAAGTTCTTTCCACTTGTGGATTTTCTCGAACCGTTGAGGATTGGCAATTTGAATATAATTGGGCAGTATCAGGTTTGAATAGGGATGTCAACGGGTCAGGTACCCGTAAATTTTGAGGTACCCGAACCCGAACCCGATAGGAAAATACACTACCCGAACCCGATTAAAATTTATTATATAATACCCGAACCCTACCTGACCCTGATAATAAATACCCGTTAAAAACCCAAACCCGATATAAAACTTTATTTTCTTGCATATTTTTAATAAAAATCATATTAAAATTTAAATTTAAGTCATAAAATATATATTAAAGATAAAGAATTATACTTTAAAATAATTTAACAATTTTAATTTTTTTTTATCAAACTCAATTATTAAAAAGAAAATAAATATATAAATTTAACAAAAATATTAAAAATTTATTATTTATTAAATGGGTTCGGGTAACGGATACCCTAAGGTTATTACCCGAACCCGTGACGGGTAGCAATAGTGCTACCCGAACCCTACCCTAACCCGATTATAGGGTACCCAAACCTTATTAAATCGGGTTGGGTAATGCGGGTACCCGTTTATAGGGTACCCATTGGCATCCCTAGGTTTGAAGGGTAAGTCTCTACTTACTACCATCTTGAAACTTTTATAGACATCTTATTCTTATTATATTTGGACGAAGAGAAATGGCAGGATCTTTGCTCAGAAGCAGAATTACTCTGATGTTGTTTTTAAACAAATTAATGATGCTTTGCAATATAAGTTGCATGGTTTATTTGGAGTAGCTGCAGATTATACAAACAGGGGACTATGTGCTAGATGGAACTTGGTCATTCCTAGCTTTTGCTTTCTGTTGTATTGTCTTTTGTCCTTGAACAAATTTGTATCTTGTAAGCACTTTTGTGCTTTCTTGGATAAATAAATTGCTTAAATTATCAAAAAAAGAAAGTTAACCAGTTAACGCCGATTGTTCATTGACCGAAAATTACCATACTATCCGGATAGGCATCCGGTTTTGGTTCAACCAGTTGGATCGACCAATTTAGTCCGGTTTCAGAAACAATGGTTCCAAGCTAAAATTAATATTCTGCCAATTCAGTTTCTTCCTAGTTGAATTTTGCAAATTGACAAAATTGGCATATAAAAGTTTAGTATAGGCGGACAGTTTTTCCTTAACTTTTACTTAATTATTATAAATTTCACTTAACAGGTGCCTATTTGATCGGAAAAGAAGGATGGTGTTCAAAGCTATTCTGTTTCTAAAAAAGAGGTAACATCTTTGAATTGAGAAATTATGACCTTTGAAATTGAAGAGGCAGAAGAATGATGATTATTATTTATCTCCATTTTACTCGATAAAAAGTAAATCAACAATATCATGTGGTACAACTTTTATTTACACAAGACAAATTGGTGCCATGGGAGAGAAATTCGAGCTCTATCATGTGAGGGCGGATCTAGCATGCAACCAATGGGTTCACTTGACCCCATTGAAATTTTGTAATTTCTTATATAGCTATATAGGAAAATGTTGGGATAAATTGATAATTGACCCTACTAAAATTATGGATAAATTGATTATAGACCCATTAGTTTATTTTTGAGTGTCAATGTACATATATTCATGTCATTGGACCAAAAAAAATTTATCCCATTAAAAAAACAGAGAGAGAGAGAAAGGCCCATTGCCTCACCACACCGTTTAAAATCTATTGTCTTTTGTTCTTCTATTTTTCGATAACCCTTTTGGTTTTCTTAAAATAGATAAATAAATTTTGTTAAAAAAAACTCAACGCTTAATTTTTGTTCAATATAGATTTTGTTAAAAACTCTATTCCAATGTTTAATGGAATAGACAATGAAGCAATTATACAAAGCTTCCAAACTATGAAAACTCGTCCTGGACAATTGTAAGTATTAATTTTATATTAGACATTAATTTTTGTTCATATATATGTATAGTAATTTTTATATTATGATATTTTACAATATAGGTAATGTTTTATATTGATCCCACTAAAGAAAATTCCTGGCTCTGCCCCTGCCTGGTAATGTCAAATGTATCTCATCATTCTTCTGGCTTGATTCTTGGACACTTGCAATGTTGGAGTTCTTCTCGATATTGGCTTTTCCCAACTTTCTATGCATAATTTGTATATCAATTTCCATCTAAAAATGCTAATTTCCGTCCAATTTGTTAACGAATTTGAACCAATTTCCTTACAAAAAGGCTACTTTGTTCATTTTTACAAGTTCGGACATAAAATTGACAATTTCGAAAGTTCAGAGGCTAATTATTTGTCTCTTTTTTACAAGTTCAAAAGTCAAAATATCTATTAGGCCTTCTTATTTTTTGGAAGAAAAGAAAGAATAATGATTATTATATTATATTATATATTATGTCCAATTTACACGATATATATATATTTTACATGACTAGTTTTAACTTTCACGTGCGTCGCACGTGGCCCAATATGTTTAAATGAAATATTGATACGAAATTATGATAACCTTCCTATTAAATTATGATAATTACAGTATTTTTTATGACGTCCTTATGAAATTTTGATAACCTTCCTATGAAATTATGATAATTACACTATTTTTTATGACGTCCTTATGAAATTTTTGATAATCCTTCCTCATGAAATTTAATAACGATACTATGGAATTTCGAGAACCTTTTTATAATTTTTTTTAACCTTCTTATGAAATTTTGTTACCAGGGTTAAATTTTGAAGATCTCACTATGAAATTTTGATAACCAACACTATAAGATGTTGATAACCTCCATATGATATATTGATAACCACGTTATGAAAATTTAAAAACCTCCATATGAATTGTCAGTAATCACACTTAGAAATTTTGATACTCACACTATGAAATTGTTATAATCTCGTTATGAAA
>AWWV01014073.1:0-31731 GCA_001974805.1 Corchorus capsularis | reverse complement strand
CCCCCCCCCCCCCCCACCTGGTTAAATCAATTAAAGATTAATGAGAATTTGATTCTAATTTCTTTATGTTTCCTTTTAGTTCAATGTTAATGACATTTATATGAAGAATTTCTTAACAGAAAATTACTAGCTACAAAACTGCTAAACGTTGCAACTTTTTTTTTTAACTTTGTATATATGGGAATTAATCAAAACAGAAAATTGCTCGAACAGAAAAGAAACAAGTTATTATTAGTATTAACTTATGTACAAAAATTGTTCAGTTATAAGAAATAATCATGAAGAAAACAGAAATATTGGTACAATGCCAAAATCACTTGGCTTTGGTCGATTAAAACCAATTTCACAGTTTATACATGCAAGAAACAGGAAAATAAGCATATAAAGTTGTTTTTTTTAAAAAAAAAAACAGTTTGTATCTGCTGAAATGCTTGAAGCATCAAATTAGGACTAGAATTCAACAAAGATAAGTTTTTTCATAAAAAATGAATAATTGAATTGAACTATAAGCATGTAAAAAGTTTATTTTAGAGGTTTTCAGAAAAGACCAGTCTTTTCTGCTTCATTTCCAAATCCTTATAATTTTACAACCTTAAATCTTCATTTCTTCAATGACAATGCAAAATTAAAGCAAAATCTGAAATCCATAGGTTAATTACAGTCCATATGAATATGATTACGGCATACTACATGAAGATTTGTAATTCCTTGTTTGAACTTGTAAGGTAGCTTCCCTTTCATATCATCTTTATTAGGTACTAGATACCGGAAGCAAGTCTTATCGGATTCTGCTATAATCAATTCAGCTAAAAATAACTCTTTTAGCTTCATTGCCAAAATGATCTCATCTTCTTCATTTGCAAATCCTTGCAATTTGACCATCTTAAGATTTCTTCAGCCGAAAGTAGTCAGTGCAACATTCTCAGGATACCAATATGTGCCGCTCACACGATAACTGCTAGGATCTATCTGCATTTGTCAACCAAAACATGAATTTAACAGTCCAATAGTAATGCAAAGAATTAAATTAGTGCAAATTGTAGCCTTGATTGTGAATTAGCCCTTTGGCCTTTAGTTTCTTACTGTAACATAGAGTCTTTCCAAACTTGGGCATAACTTTAGGAAAGAAATTAGAGCATCACTGTTGTATCTCTCCTCTGAATATTCAATCCACCACAACTCTTTCAGTGAGCCAAATTTTAAGTTCTCGCCTGAAGTTTGCAGTTTTCGGCATATCACTGCCTGCAAATGTAAGAGAGAATATTACTAGAAATATTAGAATTTGGGAATGAAATTTTTTTGCTACATAAAAGTATAGGTGAGGGGAGTTTGCCTCAGTCCCGAGTCAGGGCATTCCACAGGTCTCAAAGAGGGCTTACAGTGGTACTTACAGATCACCCACCAACGAGGAGCGTTGGCATGACTCAAACCCCAAACCTTTCAAGCAATGGTTCAAAGCCTTACCAACTCAACCAAACTCAATTGTTTTGGAATGAATTTCATTACTAAAACATTTATATATGTACCTCGAAAAACCATCTACATAGTGTAAGAGATAGCACATCTTCTATACTTTGGAATGTGAAAAAATCATAACTTTTGATATCGGTATCAACACCGGGGCCTTGTCTGAAATCAAACAAGGCATCTTCTGCCACAAACAAGTTAGGAACAGGATGGCCAAAACAGGGGAGTTGCCCCCTATACCGAAAAGAAAAAAGTAAGTAGCTGCCTATAAAGAGCCTTTTCAACTGTGGACAATCCAAAACTGTTGAAGTTCGAAGCCTTGAAGAATTTCCCAAATCTAAAATTTCCAATCCATTGCATTTTTTGATTTTCAAGCTTTCAAGAAATGGACAACTCAATGCAATTTCAGACGCTGTCATAGTAGAGATATGGGTTATGGACGTTAAATGAAGAGCTTTTACTTTGTATCTATAGCCAGAATCAGATGGTTGTTGCATATGGATTATATGGCGGTACAGGAACTCGAAATTCCTTGGAATTAGTTCTTGTTTTCCAGCAGAGAAATTGAGGCCAAGTGTTTGAGTAATAGGGTTCATAGCAACTGATGAAATCATACTTGATCAATTCGTTAACACCCAAATTCCTGTTCAAATTATCAAATTTGTTAGATTGTAACAAACTCACTAGTACTTCCAAAAGAAACCAAATTAAAAGCTCTTACTTTATAGTAGTATGTTCAATTTTTGTTGAATTGTTGTCTGGATCATGTTCTTCCTGTTGATTCTTCTTGTTCCTCTTGCTCCTCTCCATCTTTTCTTCCTAAGTTTCTGATTGTAATAGATTGGTTTAATCTGTATACAAGGTACATTGATTTATGTAACTCTTCCAATAGATTGTCCTAGCTATTTCTATGTTGTTTTCTTCTGCTCCAAAAAACACTACAGAACAAGACAAAACTGATTTTTCTTATTTTGGTAATAAATTGCTCCTTGCCACTATTCATCTTGGGAAAGAAAGAACCTAGCAAATAAAGTTAAGAACTGGGGCAATCTCAAAGCTTTTGGTATGTAATGTTCTTTCTTGATATGACAGATTTAGAATCTGTCAACATGGCAAAACTTCCAACAAATTTTAAATTTGCCATGTCTCTTAATTTACACTCAAATAACATACAAACAATTCCAAAGTCCCTTGACCCTCTTGTCGATTAAACCAAGTTCACAAGTTAGGAAGATTGAAAGAAACAAAAAAACAGTATAAATTAAGGATATAAAAGTTGTTTCTACAATTTTGTTTCTGGTGAAATGCTTGAAGCATAAGATTAGGACCAGACTTCATTAAAGATCAATCTTTTACATAAAACTTGTGCCAAAATACACTAAAAATGAAAAAGAAAAATAAATACAAAAAATGACCATCAATATTCATCTAATGGGCAATGAAATGAAGTAGCTAGGCTTTTAAAGTGCCATGTGAGCAGTATTGTATGTGTCATTGACATCCTTAACATCCTCAAACTTGTATGGAAACTTCCTCTTCTCCTCCTCATCAAATAACTTTGACAGAAACTGCAAGCAACTACTCCAATGTGACTTTACCAATAGTAAAGGATCTACTGAAAATACCTTCTCTAGCCGCCATGCTAGTGCCATTACTTCTTCTTCATTTGCAAACCCTTCTAATTTTACAATTCCGAAGGCACAAAAATCATCTTTCTCTGAACATCGATATTTGCTTTTCGTTCTATAACTCTTTGGATCAATCTGCAGATTTCATCATATTACAATATACGAATCCATCAATTGATAGAAAAGTACTACTTTTTAAGAAAAAAAAAAAAATCTCACGGTTACATAGAGTCTCTCCATGTTAGGGCAGTGTCTTAGAAAGCAAATCAGAACATCACTATTGTATCCATTTTCAGAATAATCAATCCACCACAAATGTTTTAACTTGCCAAAGCATCCCAAAGCGGTTGAACTGCCTAGCTTCGGGAATATCAATGTCTACAAGAAGGGAAAACAAATCAAATAGACAGTTTGAGTCTCAAACTGATCTGTTCCTATTTACTTGTCACAATTTGGTCAACTGTCTATCATCTTTGACCATCATTTATGAAAAAAAAAATCAAAACTTTAAATTTTAAAAAATATTGATTGAAAAGTTTATAATGTAAGGTTTATAAATATTATTTTAAGAAATTATTTTACCTTACATATTTTTTGAGAAAAATATGGTCAAAGATTGGTTGAGCAACTTGTGACAAATAAATAGTAACAGAAGGAGCATTACAATAATTTACCTAAGAAGTATTGATCAATTTGCTTGAAACATACCTCAAAAACCCATCTACATAGTGTAAGTGAAGATACAGTTGAAAAATTCTGCATTGGAATGAACCTATCAATATCTATGTCATGATTGAAACCTGGCCCTTTTCTGAAATCAAGCATAACATCACCCAACTTGGGGAATTCACATCCATGGTTAAATTCAGGAAGCAACCCTCGAAATCGGAAACAAGAAAGATCTGTCGACCCAAACCCGAAGATGCTTCAATTTAGGACAATCAAGGATAGTTAAGCTGAAAAGCAATCGACCGACTATAACTAAGTCCATCAGTTGATTGCATTTAGAGATAGTCAATTTTCAATAAGTGGAAACTTCGTCATGATAAAAGTTGCTGTCTCTTTGGATAAATATGGAACTGACATAAGATGGAGAGATTTCATTAATGAACACCAATTCCGAGGAAAAAGGAATAATCTCATATTCATCTCCAAAGACCAACCATGTTCAAAGAGGGACGATGAATTTGGTTTTGTTGCAGAGAAGTCTAGGTGAAGAGTTTTTGTAAGAGACTCAAGCTTACCAGAAGCTAACAGGAAATTGCCATTATTGCCATAGTTAAACTTAAGGCCCCAATTTTTTCTTGGTGCATGGATTTTATCAAAATCATTCAAAAATTTTGAAACAGCATCAATGGCATCTTCAATTGTATCTCCATCTTCCTCTAATGTCAACTTCCAATGATTTTTCCATCGGGATGAAAGAAGACTGGTTTTAACAGCAGATTCAAAGGGAAGCAAGGAAATAATGCGGCTGAGGATTTCTTTGGGTAAATCACTAATTAAATCCCTGTTAAAGTATATATTAACAAATTCATTACTCTCATCGTTGCATATCATATCATATTTAAAAAATTTAGTACAGAAAAAGTTAACTTAAGTAGTTTTTTACCTGTTAAGCTCCTTCTGATCTTTGTTCTTCCTTTGCATCTTTGCCACAGGGTTTGTGTTAATTAACTGGACTATAATTTAGCAGTGATAGTATAAATTAATTAAGGTGTTCAACGTGTATAAAAAAGTTTCTTGAAAGCATATATTAAAGCCCTAGAATGATCAATACACTGTGAAACAAATCTACGGTCAATATTTTTTCAAATGGATTCTCTTTAGTAATTAATTAATTTTTTTTAATCTTTCTAATACAAGGACAATAAAATTTCAAGTACATTTATTGGAAGGGCTTTAACTTTCACGCTTTCAACCTTAAAGGGATTAGTCTCAAGCCCAAAGGGCTTGGGGATACCCTTGGTCAAACCAAAAACTAACAATTAATTAATATCAAAATATGAGTTAAAAAAAAAAAGAAATATAGAAGGATTTGATGCATCGAAGACACCTGAATGGACTGCTGAAATGGGTTTTACCATGATCCAGATTGAAGGATACCCTCTCATGATCATCAACCATTTTTTCATGGTAAAAATCATCATCAACCAGTCGAAGAATCACTTATTAGATTTCTCTATACTATTGATGTATACACTGAAACTGTAAAAAATTCAAAACTGTTTTTACATGACGAATATTCACTCATGTTAGGAGAGATGGTATAACTAAGTAGCACATGAACTTGCTTAATTTATTTTATACTTGCATGAAGAGATCTACTGGATGGAGGAAATTCCTATTTGGCTCCAGCAAACTTTGAATTTTGTCCGTAATTTTGTTTTATAATTTGAACAACATTTTTCTTTTCATCAAAAGGCAACAATAAATTAATTTATTAAGAAAAACAGTAAGTTCAATTGGCAATAATCAGGCTAAAATTAAATGCCATATAGAGTAGAACAATTCACTCCTAACATGAATGATTGACTAATCGTTTATTTAAGGGCCCAATTTTTGCGAAAATGCTTAATTCAAGATATATTGTTCAAAAAAGCTCAATTTAGGGTCTATTTAAAAAAAAAACTTAAATCAGGCCTATCATTGCAAAATTTGCTTAATTACTATCAATTTTATAGGTTTAATTAAGAGCTCATATAAGGCCCTAATGTTGATAAGGGACCCTCGATTGAGCTGATTTTGCAACGCTTTTACTACAAGTGGGTTTTAAACCGACATACTATATATGGCTCTGTGAAGTTGTGTCGAACAATTGTGTGGGTGAGTTGAGTGTGGTGAAGTGCAGTTGTGAGTGAGGTCTGAGGTGTAGTAGTGTGTCGTGGAGAGAGTGGTGCAACTGTGAGGAATTATAGTTTGTGTTATTGGGAGCCAAGTGTAAAAGAGTTATTTTGTATTGCGTTGTAGCAAGCTAAAGCTAGAGTAAGATTGTTGTAAATCTCTATAATTTTGAGAGTGTCAGTTGTTGTATTTGGTCATTGTTATAATAATAAAACTAATTAAGGTGTATCCAAACTAGCCAAGCCAACACCCTTCTGATCACAACTAAACTTGTGCCAAAAGAAAAGAAAACTCAAAGATAAATTAGACTAATTGTTGAGTTCATATTTTTCTATCCTTTTCATGTCTTATTAAGGTATTTTTATGATTATTTGAGTTGATTTGCTGCTTAGTTTGTTCCTTTATATGTTTTAGGTACTTAAAAGGAGAATTGAAGACAAAGGAAACATAATGGAGCAAGGAAGTAGATTTCCTGTATCAACCTGGAGCGGGTCGAAATCAACCTCTAACTCAACTTCCGCAGGGTCGAAACAGGCTACAAAATCAATTAAAGCAGAAATTGGATCACGTGGGCTTAACTTTGCTTTGGACTCATAATTTCACCAGCTAGGTCATGTTTGGGCTTAGGAAATGATTTATAACCCACATTAGTTATTTTAGTTGCTTTTAGGATTTTATTGGTGGTAAAATTGTAATTTGCCAAAAACCTTAAAATTAGGTTTAAGTATATATAGGCAGCCGCATGCCTTGTGAAACGTCAATTTTTGGAATTGGAAAAATTCAGAATTTTGCTTAGCTTTGAAACGTAATTTCAAGGATGAAGATTTTCTCCATTCTTGACTATTTTGTAAACTTTCTTTTAGTTAATTAAATTTTGAGGCTTTCAATCTCTTGGGTATATGATTTGTGAGGCTCTGCGCTTATTCATCTATCTTGTAAGTATTTCAATTTTCTCTAAATTATTTGAATGATTTCATGTTTGATTATTTAGAATGGTCATCTATTTAATTACGTATGATTTCTATTGTTAGATGAGATTCCTATATGCAATCGTAGGTAATCAAATCCCAAGTAACAACTTAGAGTAGCCCTCTAAGAGAATCTTGAATATAGATTGAATGTTGCCTATATTAGTGAGCATTGTCTATTGTTGGCTAAAATCTTTCTAGTTCTTAAAGCAATGGGTTACTTGAATCTGATAGACGCTTGGAACTAGGTTAGTAACTTGTTAGGATTTAGTCTAGAACTTGCGTCATGATTAATGAAGACTAAGGAAAGATAGGGATTAATGGGCATTTGACATTAATCTACGCCATCTATTTACCAAGTTAGATATTAATTGATGCCAATGATCAAATCCTTTTAACCCAAGAGTGCGATTGTCTTGAAATTGAATTATTTTGTTACTTTAATTTCACTAGTTTAATTTGTATTTAATTTAGTTTAATTAATTTATTCACAAAAACCCCCATTTAGTTTAATTCACAACTTTAGGAAAGGTAATTAAAACAATAGTTCTCGACTCGTACTTACCCTGTCTATAGATTTTGTATGATTTTTATTTTTGGTGGAATACGACACCCACCACTAATCATAAATGTTATTCTAATTGATAAAGGAATTAAGAATAATAATGCTGTTAAAGATTCATATGAACATGATTAGGGCATATTTTTTCAACATCTCTAACACCTTCCTTCAACTCGTACTGAACCTTTCCGTTCTTCCTCTGTTTGTCACTTACTTTTCCTATAAACTGCAAGCAATCGCTCCAGTGTGACTTTACTATAACGAATGGTTCGACTGAACGTAGCTTCTTCAATCGCCAGGCTAGGGCCATTACGTCTCTTTCTTCTGCAAATCCTTCCAATTTCACAACCAATCTCACAGGTTCCTTCTTGGGCGGCAAGCAATATCTCTTCTCTGATTCTTTATATTGACATGTACTCCTCATGCTATAGCTCTTTGGATCAATCTGTAGAGAAAATTGAGTAAATATAAATTAATTATATCATTAGTACGCGTACGAGACTCCCGTCCTATGACTACCGGATACTTGTAATTAAAGAAAAAAAACAACTGTTTACAAAACTTACTGTTATATAGAGCTTCTCCAATTGAGAACAGAGATCTAGAAAGCACATTAGAGCATTACTATTGTATCTCTCTTGTGAATCATAAGAATCAATCCACCACAAGCTTTTTAAGCTATGAAAACACCATGATGATTTGTCAAAAAAAATTCCGAAGCTGTTGTACCCATCTCTGCAAAAAATAGGAAAATCATGTAAAAAAAAAACTTTTATATATGTATGTACAAGAAATCATCCAACAACATCCCGAAAGAACACTCCCTGCCAAACTTTATATTCAAAGTTCCTCGATATCGAAATCTTGAGAGTAATTTTAAACCTTGAATATCGAGATTTTGGAGTTTCGGACAATCGAGGATAGTTAAGCTTTGAAGTAACTTGACATTCTTAATTTCTAAAGTTTCTAATCCATTGCACTTAGAAATCCTCAAGTTTTCAAGACATGGACATGCAGATTCTCTTTCTGCCACTTTAAAGGAGTTGACAGGAAATGACATGAGATGGATCGATTTCAAGTTAACTAATAAAGAAAAAGTGGATGGTTCAATGCCAGAGAAATCAACGTGAAGAGTTTTCCCATGGGTTGGCGAAGTTGCAGCAGCAGCAAACAGGACATTGCCATTATTGGCATAGTTAACCTTAAGGCCAAAAGCTTTTCTGGGTCGATGGATTTTGTCAAAATCATGGACAAATCTTGAAATAGCAGCAATGGCATCTTCAAAAGTATCTCTATTCTCCTCCAAATTATTCTTCCAAAGCTGCTTCCATCGGGTCGAAAGCAAACTGGTTTCTACTGCAAATTCAAAAGGCAGATAGGAAATAATCTGGCAAGGGATTTCATCAGGTAAATTACTGAAATCCCTGCTCAAATATATTATAGTTTTTATTAATTAATAATCCTCATGATATTGAATCAAACAAGAAGAAAATTTAAATTAAGTAGCAAGCTAATTTCTTACCTATTAGTATTAGGCTCCTTGATCTCTTCGATCTTCTTATGATCATTGATCTTCCAGCAATTATTCTCCTTGCTCATCAATGATTACAAATTAGTGCAGCCTTAATGTTGTTGAGCATATTTTTGTATTTATATGTAGTCGGTAAGGTTTGGAGTTCTAAGAAACCCTAAACTTGAAGGCTAAGTTAAGTCTTAATTTTAATTGGAAATAATTAATTAATATTAATACTAGTAATAATAATAATTAATTTAATTTAATTTGATTCCCCATCCTTGTACAGGATTTCTAATTATTGAAGTTTTTTTTTCCTTTTTTAATAAAAAATAAATACTGTATTTATTTTATTTATCTAGTAGCAAAATTATTTTATTTTATTTGTCTAGATCATGTTCTTCCTGTTGATTCTTCTTGTTCCTCTCCATCTTTGCTTTCCTAATTTTCTTATGATCATTGATCTTTGCTTTCCTAATTTTCTGATTGTAATAGATTCAGAATCTGTCAATATGGCAAAACTTCCATCAAATTGTAAATTTGCCATGTCTCTTAATTCACACTCAAGTAACATACAATTACAAAGACACCTCTTGTCGATTAAACCAAGTTCACAATTAAGGCTATATGAAATATTGTTTCTGCTGAAATGCTTGAATCACAAAATTAGGACTAAAATTCATCAAAGATCAATCTTTTACATGTGCAAAAGATGGTAAAAATGAAAAATAAATACAAGAACTGACCATCAATTTTTATCTAATGGAATGAAATTAAGTATGCTCTTAAAGATCCATATGAGCAGTTTTGAATCCGTCATTGACATCCTTAACATCCATAAACTTGTAAGGGAACTTCCTGTCAATATAGAACTTTAACAGCAACTGCAAGCAACTACTCCAATGTGACTTTTCAAAGACTAAAGGGAATACTGAAAACACCTTCTCTAGTCGCCATGCTAGTGCCATTACTTCTTCATTTGCAAATCCTTCTAATTTTACAAAGTTAAGTTTAGATTTACCGGAGACACAACAATCATCTTTCTCTGAACTTCGGTACGTGCTTTTCGTTCTATAGCTCTTTGGATCAATCTGCAGATTTCATCAGATTTCAATATACGAATCCAGCAATTGATGAAAAAAAAAACACTCACGGTTACATAGAGGCTCTCCATTTTCGGGCAGTGTTAGAAAGCAAATCAGAGCATCACTATTGTATCCATTATCTGAATACTCAATCCACCACAAACGTTTTAACCTGCCAAAGCATCCGGAAGCACCTAGCTTCGGGAATATCAATGTAGGGGAAAAAAATCAAACAAAAATTTGAGTCTCAATCAGTTATTACAATAATTTGTCTTGCTTAATTTGAAACATACCTCAAAAACCCATCTACATAGTGTAAGTGTAGTTACAGTTGACAAATTCTGCACTAATGGAATGAACCTATCAATATCTATGTTGTTGTCATGATTGAAACATGGCCCTTGTCTGAAATCAAGCATAACATTATTCAACTTGGGGAATTCACATCCATGGCTAAATTCAGGGAGCAACCCTCGAAATTGGAACCAATGAAGATTTATCGACCCACAAACCCGAAGATGCTTCAATTTAGGACAATCAAGGATAGTTAAGCCGCATAGAAATCGACACATTATAACTAATTCTATGAGTTGATTGCATTTAGAGATGGTCAATTTTCCAATAAGTGGAAACTTCGTCATGATCAAAATCATTGTCTCTTTAGATAAATATGGAACTGACATAAAATGGAGAGATGTTATTGGTAAGGAAGACCAATTCAGAGGAGGGTGACAAGGGAATAATTTCATATAATTCATCTCCAAAGACCAACCATGTTCAAAGAGGGACGATGAATTTGGTTTTGTTGCAGAGAAGTCTAGGTAAAGAGTTTTTGTACGGACGTGCTTAGCAGCAGCTAACAGGAAATTCCCATTATTGCCACATAGTTAAACTTAAGGCCCCAATTTTTTCTTGGTGCATGGATTTCATCAAAATCATTGAAAAAGCTTGAAACAGAATCAATGGCATCTTCAATTGTATCTCCATTTTTCCCTCCAAGGTCAACTTCCAAAGATTTTTCCATTGGGTTGAAAGAAGACTAGTTTGAATAGCAGATTCAAAGGGAAGCAAGGAAATAATGCGGCTGAGGATTTCTTTGGGTAAATCACTAATTAAATCCCTGTTAAAGTATATATTAACAAATTCATTACTCTCATCATTGCATATCATATCATATTTCAAAAAAAAAAATTAAAAAGTTGTTTTTACCTGTTAAGCTCCTACTCATCTTTGTTCTTCTTTTGCATCTTTGCCATGGCGTTTGTGTTAGCTAGATTATTATTATTTAGAAGTGATAGTATAAATTAATTAAGGTGTTCAATGTGTATAAAAAAGTCTATATATTAAAGCCCTAGGTAGGATGATCGGCCAAAAAAAAAACCCTAGGATGATCAGTACACTATGAAACAAATCTACGGTCAATATTTTTTCAAATGATTCTCTTTTGTAATTAATTAATTAATTTTTATTTATTATCTTTCTAATACAAAGAGTCAAGGACAATAAAATTTCAACCGTAGATCAACTTTAATATCCATATATCTAGCCTCAAGATAATTGTATTATGTAATTTTAAAATTTTGACATTTTTCTTATAAAAGATTTACAAAATTTAATTAATAGTAAAACTTAGCCCCATTATTGTTTTCTAATCGGTACATGGATTGCATCAAAATCAATTGAAAAAGCTTGAAATATCAACAATATGGCATCTTATATATACAGCATCTTCATTTTCATCCAAAGCCACCTTCCAAAGATTTTTCTTCATTGGATATTGAAACAAAAACAAAAAATCCAGCCGGTTTCAAAGCTTCATCTCACAGAACTATAAAATTACAAAGTGTCTATTGATTAAAAGAGGGTACCTTCATTTTTTTCTTGTCTTTTTTTTGTTTTTTCCTACATGGCCGGATATGGGTCTCCTAGCCATAGATCAAGAGTCCGCATTCGAAGAGGGTACCCTTTGTTATATTTGTTAAGGGATTCACATGAGGGAACATCCCACATCATGAAGAGATGGGTTGTTGGAGTAACTTATATACATGAAGGACCCAAGAAACCATCAGTCTAGACTTTTGGGTTTAGGATTGGTGTCCGACATATATATGGGTTGTTGGAGTAGCTTATATACATGAAGGACCCAAGAAACCATCAGTCTAGACTTTTGGGTTCAGGATTGGTGTCCAACATGTATATGGGCTGCTCGGTGGGCCTTGGACCCTGATAAGCCCCGGGTTTCTCCAAGTTTACTAAGAAGGATTGGTGTCCGACATGTATATGGGCTACTCGGTGGGCCTTGGACCCTGATAAGCCCCGGATCCTCTCCCAATAATATTTCTCCAAGGACGAACCCAATAATATTTCTCCAAGTTTACTAAGGAAGTAAAGGTCAAACCCATGGGTTTGAAGTGTCGAGCAATTGTGTGGATGAGTTGAGTGTGGTGGAGGAGTTGTGAGTGAGGTGTAGTAGTGTTCGTCGTGGAGAGAGTGGTGCAATTGTGTGAGCAATTATTATAGTTTGTGTTATTTGGGAGCTAAGTGTAAAAGAGTTATTTTTATTGTGTTGTAATTAGCCAAAGCTTGTTGTAAATCTCTAGCTAATATAATTGTGAGAGTCTCACTTGTATTTGGTCTTTTGTTATAATAAAACTAAGGTGTTTCCAAACTAGCCAAGCCACCACCCTTCTCACAAACTAAACTTGTGCCAAAAAAAAATAATAATAAAAAAAAACTCAAAGATAAATTAAGCTAATCATCCAATTGACAAAGGAATTAAGAATAATGATGCTGTTAAAGATTGATATGAACATGATTAGGGCATATTGCTCTAACATTTCTAACACCTTCCTTCAACTCGTACTGAACCTTCCCGTTCTTCCTCTGAACTTTTCCTATGAACTGCAAGCAATCGCTCCAGTGTGACTTTACTATAATGAATGGTTCAAGTTCAACTGGACGTAGCTTCTTCAATCGCCATGCTAGCGCTATTACGTCTCTTTCTTCTGCAAATCCTTCCAATTTCACAACCAATCTCGCAGGTTCAGAGTAAGGTGGCTTGGGCGGCAAGCAATATCGCTTCTCCGATTCTTAAAATTGACATGTACTCCTCATGCTATAGCTCTTTGGATCAATCTGTAGAGAAATTTGAGTAAATGTAAATTAATCAACCAAGTGCTCTTTCCTCTTTGGATCAATTTGTGGAGAAATTTGAGTAAACGTAAATTAATTATGCAAGTGGGATACAACATGGCTCCACTCCGGATTAGTCAGATCTAATATGACTACCAAATACCAAACGGACGTAAGGGCTTATAATGATTAAATAAAAACAACTGTAAATGTAAACAAACTTTACTGTTAAATAGAGTTTCGACTGACTCCACTCCCTCCACTCCGGATTAATCAAATCCAATATGACTACCAGATACCGAACCGAAGGGCTTGTAATAATTAAATAAAAACAACTGTAAACAAACTTACTGTTAAATAGAGTCTCTCCAATTGACAACAGAGATCTAGAAAGCACATTAGAGCATTACTATTGTATCTCTCTTGTGAATCATAAGAATCAATCCACCACAAGCTTTTTAAGCTATGAAAACACCATGATGATTTGTCATAAAATTTCCGAAGCTGTTGTACCCATCTCTGCAAAAAATAGGAAAATCGTGTAAAAAAAAACTTTTATATATGTATGTACAAGAAAACACAATCAAATCTAAATTTAAACATAAATATACCTCAGAAACCCATCTACATATGGTAAGTGAAACCAGAGATTTTACATGAATGATTGGGATATATCTGTTAATGTCGTTCGTGTCATATCTGAAACAAAGCATAGCATCAACCAACTTCCCGAAATTACAATCCTTGCCAAACTTTGGGATCAAATTAGTTCCTCGATATCGAAATCTTGAGATTGATTTTGAACCTTCAATATTGAGAATTTCGAGTTTCGGACAATCGAGGATAGTTAAGCTTTGAAGTAACTTGACATTCTTAATATCTAAAGTTTCTAATCGTTTGCACATGGAAATCCTCAAGTTTTCAAGACATGTAGTTTCTGACACTTTAAAGGACTTGACAGGAACATACATTAGATGGATCGATTTCAATGTAACTAAAAAAAACTTTGAAGAAAAATATTTTGGTTTAATGCCAGAGAAATCAAGCAGAAGAGTGTTCTCACGAGTGGCAACAGCAAACAGGACACCACCATCATTGGCATAATTAAACTTAAGCCCAAAAACTTTTCTGGGTCGATGGATTTTATGAAAATCATGGACAAATTTTGAAATAGCAGAAATGGCATCTTCTATAGTTTTTCCATTTTCCTCCAAATTCTTCTTCCAAAGATGCTTCCATGGGGTCGAAAGCAAACTGGTTTCTACTGCAGCTTCAAAAGGCAGATAGGAAATAATCTTGTAAAGGATTTCGTCAGGTAAATTACTGAAGTCCCTGCTCAAAAATATATTATAGTTTTTATTAATATATTGAATCAAACAAGAAGAAAATTTAAATTAAGTATAGCAAGGTTTCTTACCTATTAATATTAGGCTCCTTGATCTCTTCGATCTTCTTATGATCATTGATCATCCTGCAATTCTTCTCCTTGCTCATCATGATTACAAATTAACAGTCATTTTGTTGTGGAGATCAATATTTTGTATTTATATGTAGTCGGTAAGGTTTGGAGTTCAGAGAAACCCTAACTTGAAGGCTAAGTTAAGTCTTAATTTTAATTGGAAATAATTAATTAATACTAATAATAATTAAATATAATTTGATTCTCCCCTCCTTGTACAAGATTCTTAATTATTGAAGTTTTTTTCCTTTTTTTATTATTTTTTAGAAATACTGTATTTATTTTATTTATCTAGTAGCTAGCATAAAAAAAAAAAACCATCAATCAACCAGTTATAAAAGAGTTTTAACTAACCTCGGACTCCAACTATTACAAAAGAGTTTTTTCATTTTTTTTTCCTGACACTGCCTTTTTTTTCTTTTAAATACCAAGAATTACAACTTTGTTGTCAATATAATTATAAATGAATCTAAAAAGTACAGTCCAATAAAACCTGAAAAGTTAAGTCCTTCAATTTAGGACTCCCAAACAATACAAAACTGAACTATGAATAATTGTTTACTATATTTATGTTTGCTTTCTTGTCAATTAAGAATTAATCAATCTAATCAAAAAAAATGAAAAAATTGTTGGTTGCAACTAAAGCTTCATATGAACATGATCAGGACATATCTGATGAACATGTTCATCCACCTTAAACTTGTATGGAAACTCTCCTTTAACCTGATCCGGCCTACGATCTTTTCGCAGAAGACGCAAACAACCTCCATTTGAAGATTTGGCTATAATAAATGGTATCTTTTCAAATAATGGTCTCAACTTCCTTGCCAACAAAATCTCCTCTTCCTCATTTCTACATCCTTCTAATTTGACAAATTGAAGTTCCCTCAGTTTTTTGAGCCCCGGTTCTCTAATTGAGGATTTTCTAGTGCCTCTCAAGTTATAGCTTCCAGGATCAACCTGGAATGTTTTGATCATCATCATGTTAATTAATGTTCTACCTTATAGAGAAAATTGGAAGAAATTGATATGACTATATCATTGATTCATGATTAAATGGGAGCACTTACAGTAATATAGAGTCTTTCCAAGTTAGGGCAGAGTTTCAGAAACCAAAGAAGGGTGTTAACATTATCAATTCCCAATGAATAATCAATCCACCAAACATCAATAAGATGTTTGAAGCAAAACTGTGAATCTCTAGTTAAAGAGGATAAAATCATGTCCTGAAACCAACAAAGCAAAAGACAAGAAGTTACAAAACTGATCAAATGTTGAGTCATTATGACTTAAAATATTAGACAAAAGATTGCTAGAGCATATATGTATACCTCGAAAACCCATCGACATAATGTAAGACATTTAACACTTAATATGCTTCTAAAGATAGGTTCAAAGCAAGGATTGCTGAGGCTGCAATAATGGTTAGGGCCAAGTCTGAAGTCAAGCATTGCATCTTCCAAGTTAAACCACCAGCCAAAAGGGTTGTACTTGGAGGTAACATCAAACCGAAAAGGCACTAACCTGCCTCGATATCTCAAATACCTCAAGGAACCCTTAAAATACAAGTTCTGCAATTGTGGGCAATCCAAGACAGTTAATTTTCGAAGCCCCGTAGCATCTTCGATGTTTAAAGATTGTAAACCATTGCATTTCGCGATAATCAAGCTATCGAGAAATGGGATTTTTGAGACAACATAAGCAAGTGCCTTACTAGTAAGGCAGGTTATTGATATTAGATATAGAGTTTCTATTTTGAATATGTATGAGGAAAGCCGGTCGTTAGGGCTAGGAAATGGACTATGATCAAATGGACTATATGGAAATGGCCTATAATCTTGTGATGGATGATTTAATTTCAAGGAAAGATCAAATGGCATTGGGAATTCTGGTTTTGATTCAGAGAAATATTCAAGGTGGAGTGCATTATTCGGTGCCATGGCAGCTTTAATGAATCTACCTTGGCCAATGTCTAATTGAAAACCCCATTTATTTCTTGGTAAATGGAGTTGAGCAAACTCATCAAGAAAGTCTAAGATTGTTATGGCAACATTTCCATCCTCCTCCATGGAATCTGTCAAAGATTTCTTCCAAATGTCTTTCCATCGAGTTGAAAGGAAACTTGTTCCCACAGCAGAATCAAAAGGGAGAAAAGAGAGGATATGGGAAAGGATTTCATCAGGTAAACGACTGAGAAAATCATTAGGATTTAAGTTCCTGCAAAATTAATATAAATCTGATCAGAAATGAGTTGACAGAAAAGAAAATGCCTACCAAATGGATGTGAATGCTTACATTGAAATATTGTCTGATCACTTTGATTGCTTCTTTTGAGAAAATGAGAAGTGAATTTGGGTAATGAAATCTTGAATTGCTTGTTTTTGAAGTACTGTTGCTTTGGAATATATCACCATCATTTAACAGTAAGTTTTTATACTCCTTCTTCGTCTGTTGAACGGGCAGTTTTTTTTTCCCAGCCTTATTTTTGACTGGGGACTAAATCTGTTTTGCAGGTCAGAATTGGCTACTAATTAAAAAAGTATATATATGGGGAAAAGACGGTCATCTTGCCTAGAATGAATTTGAACAAAATTTACCGGTCCAAAACTAAGATATGCAGCATTGACTATGCTTAGAAGTTAGACTTGACTTTGGTCAAAGAGACCGCAAAGTTTTTCAAAGGAAATTCCCTTATAAGGAATGGTATAATTAAACTGCACCCTTTCACTTTCTTGTCTCTGCCTGGCCTACTTAAGGAAAGATCATTCAATTATTATATATATTACTTAAAAAGGATTAAAATTCATGAAATAAGACAGACAAAAAAGGGTTGGATGGTTGCAATGGAGTTCAGTACCCCTTAAGCAAGTATAGGTCTGGGTATTGTAAATGGAGAAAATAGACGTTAAGTGATACGTCCAGATTAGTACATCAAGACCTTATCCTAACAGATAGAAATTGACCCTTATAAAAGCTATACTTCTTTTAAAATACAACCCAAAAAAAAAATGAAAATGTTAGATTATATATATGATTATGTTGCCTATATATATAATTCCCTTGGAATTAGGTTGACCGATAATCTTTCAGTTGAATCCTTTGTTTATTATTATTAGAATAATAAAAACATTGCTGGAGAAACAGCAGCATGGAGGTGTTGATGACGAATGCATCTAGCTGTATATAGAAGGTTCCATGATTCTTCCACAAATTGGCAATAAAGAAAGTGAAGGTGTGGAAAGATTTAGCGGCTAAGCTGAATGCATGTTTTGAAAATGAGAAAATCTCAATTTTGAAGAAGAATAGTTGAAGTTTCCTATAGTCTTAGGCACATATATATTAAGCTATAATATAATTAGCTTCCGTCACTTGACAGCCTGCTAAGACTACTTAGCAAACAAGGTAATTGACTTTTACCAGAAAGTTTTTTTTTTTTTTACCTTATATTTTCACCACAAGGATTCTGCATATATATTCTTGTCCTGCATTTTTTTAATGAGTAGTCTCTAGAAGATGCTAGAATTAAATATGAATTCACAACCTTAATATGAATTAGAAATAACAAACCCGGCTGTTACCCATATCCAAAAATCATATATTAATGACTATAATTAAACAAAGTCAATGATTCAATAGAAATAGAAAAATAATGTTTCTTATCTGTTAAAGGTTCATATGAACATGACCTGAACAAATTTCATCATGATTTTCAACCACTTTGAACTTGTAAGGATACTTCCCTATCTTTTGCAGATTCCAATCTTTTACCAATTGCCTCGAACAAGTTCTAGCCGGTTTCGATATAATTACTGGATTACTTGTGAATAAAGGTACCAACCGCCTTGCCAATAACAACTCCTTTTTCTTATTTGCCAATCCATCTATTTGGACTACCTTGAGATATTTGAGTTTAGTCTGACTAGTGTCTATCGATGAGAATTTTCCAGTTCTTGGCAAGTTATAGCACTTAGGATCAATCTGCAAGTTACCATTATTTGATCAGATGAGTATCAAAATTGCAAGTCTCCTAATTCTAGTCATAAAATTATATATAAAGAAAGGAAAATTATTCAAAGTTGTTAGTAAAGTTTAGGAGACTACACATGCGAGATTTAAGGGTTGACATGTGTTCTTTAGGGAATAGTTTTAAATTTAAAAAACAAAATTAAATTAGAAAATGGTTATGTGTCAACTCACTTGTCAGTGTATCAAATAATTGCTCATAAAGAAATTGGAGATATATATACTTACAGTAACATAAAGTTTTTTCAACTTAGGGAAGAGCTTCAGAAAGCAAAGCAAGGCATTGATATTTTCTCTCTTAGTTCATGAAGAATCAATCCACCAAAGATTTCTTAGTTTATTCAAATAGAACTTTCTACTTGAAAAGGGAAACTTGTTACAACTTAATTCCTAAATAGAAAAAAGAAAATGGTAAATATAATACTGTTCAAATGTTGAGTTATGAGAAGGAAATTTAGTCATTGCAGCAGAAACATACCTCGAAAAACCATAGACAAAGTGTTAGAGATTTAACATCACGAATGCTTTTCACAAAGACTTTGAAGCATTTAAACTTGTTGTAACATTCTTAATCTAAGCTTTCCCATCTACAATCATGAAAATAAAAATAAGGCTCAAATTGTTCCCAATTGCATTCTTCTGCAGGGCCATTTCTGAAATCAAGCATGAGATCTCCCTTGTATAAATATGATTGGTTATATGCTTGTCGACCAAGCTTTCCAAGCTTAAGCTTTCCAACATAAGGAAATTGACAGTTAAACAAAAGACATTTGAATCTACCTCGATATCGAAACTTAGACATCAAGTAAGCACCATTCAAATAGAATAATTCTAACTTAGGGCAATCCAAGACAGTCAAGTTTTTTAGATTACAGCATCTTCTATCTCCAAAAATTCCACTCCATCACATTTTGCAATAGTCAAACTCTAAAGAAATGGCAATTCTGACACCATAGAAGTAATTACTGCTTACAGATATCAGATACAGAGTTTTTATTTTATGCAATTTGTGATAGCTATAGTGATGGGTGTCGTTTACCAACTTTCCTATAGACAGGGTAAGTTCAGGTCGATCCCACAGAGAGTTGTGTTAACTACTATACTCTAGTTAATCCTAAAACTAATAATTTTTGGGGTTTTGTAAATAAAAAGAGCAATAAAAAATAAACAAGAAAATAATAAAATTAAGCAACAAGATAAATAAATACTCCAATCCCAAGCATCGACTATTCAGGTTGATCTGATCATTGAAACAAAAGATATTAACATATTCATCAAGATAGAAGGCGTAGATTAACAACAAACGCTAATTAATCTCATGAATTCACCACAATACTAATTAAAACGAACACTATTAACTAGCCTAATTGAGGTCCTAACCCTATGGCAAACGCATAATAGAATTCAAGGTTCAACGACATTAAGCATAGTGAATTATAGCCTACACAAATAACACTCCCCAAACGGGCAAGCATTCAATTTGCATTCATGATTTCCTAGTGATTCCCAGTTACCCTTCAATAACTCCCAATCAACTAGTTGCTACCATGTGAAACCTAACCGAATGGTATAGAATTCCAACTAACAATAGATTTATAACCCTAATTAATAAGTTGGCCACCAAATCAATTAGAAATCATAAAAACATAAAGATAAAATCTGAAATCATAAAATACCAAGATAAATAATCAGGTTAAGAACATAAATCTCACAAATCAACCCAAAAGTCTAAGCAAGGAATTGGAGAGAAAACTTATCTCATAATTGATGAAAACTAGGAACAAGAAAAGTAGAAGAGAGAAGAATAGAAGAGATTGATTGTGTAGAATTGTGTACAAAGGCTCCCTTTATATAGGGGCTAAAACCTAATTCTAAAATAAGTAGGAAATAAATAAATAATTAATAAATATATTTAAAATCCTAAAAAGACTAGGAAAATAGCTAACTATGGTCTAGATGTAGCCCATAAGTCGTGGGATTTAAATTAAGATCAAATCTGGAGAAAAACCCATTGAAAATAGGAAAATCTGTCAAAATCGCAATCTGTCAGGAACCTCCCCGTTCGCGGCAAGGGTACCTCCGCGCTCTCGGGTATCCTCAGAAAGTTTTTTACATCCAAGAGCTTGACAGGTTCGGCATGGGTGCCTCCCCACTCACGGGGAGCATTAGAAACTTCATCCTTTGCTTCTTTACTTGTTTTGTAATCGCGTCTAGGATGTTGTCCACTCCATTTCCAAATCCTAAGATCCAAAAAGTTTCTCCAAATACTTCACGAAATCACCTTAAATTGTCCTATTCAACACTAGCATCTTCAAAAGTACCTATAAGACAAAAACAAAGCAATTAGGTAGAAATGAAACAAGATAGGCATTAAAAACCAACAAGTTAAACATAAATAATTAAGGTAAATAAGTGCCTATCAAATTCCCCCACACTTAAGTCTTGCTAGTCCCTTAGCAAGCTAACTAAATAAAACACTAAACCTAAAACTAAAGGAGTTATAGTTTAATCCTTTAAACCTTTAAAACTTAGCACGTGACGCAAGCCTTTAAACCTTTAATCGAAGACATTAAAGGAGGAGTTATAGTCTTATGAGGGTTAACTTAACTAGAACGACACCCACAAACATTTAGGATATAGACATTAGAGAAATCTTTCTAGTGTTTTGAAAAAGATTTACACTCACAAAGGTAGCAAAAACAATATGTTCAAAGCCATTCAAGTAAGTCTCAATATCATCCAAACAATTCAAAACAGTTTTCCAATCAATATCTAAGCACTTTCAAATCTCAATCTAGAAGTAACAAGTAAATAAGCATTCCATCATCGTAAACCAATGAACATTCAAGTGCATACTCAACCAAAATTTGTATTTCCATCCTATTAATGAGACAAAATAATAACCACCAAAGATTTTAAATAAGCTCATAGGTGAAAACAAGTATTAAATTTGGAGCTACTAGCCCATCATTTCTTTTTTATTGTTGGGGCTACTAGCCCATCACATCCTCCACTTAGTAGCTTTTAATTGATTTGCTTAATTGCTTGGCACTTTGAACTTGTTTGCACGCTTCTGTTTTTGGTGCTTTTTTTTTCTAGAGAGACAATACTTCATCATTTCTATACCATGCCTCTTATCCTCTTTTTCCTACCTTATTTTCCTTTTTTTTTAGTGACAACTATGGTAAGATCGGAAGTATCTCTTTTCCTCTATACAACTCAACATCCCCCCACACTACTCTTGTGAATTACTTTGAAGCTTAGGGGATCTTAGATTGCTTTCTTTTGACTCATATAGAATGGAATGAAAGTTCAGGGAATAAAATCACTTCAAAATCCATTTTTCATACTAAAAATTACTTATCACTTGCTAAATTTTGAAAAAGAAAAGTCTTTACTTAGAATCTTTTGGAAAAAGTTTCTCATTACTTGTCCATCTCATCAACAAATTCGAAATAACTGTTGAAAACATTGTAAAAGCTTTTCATTCATGCAAAAACTAATCCAAAACAGTTCGAAAAATGATCTCCATGTCTTGACTCTAGGATCTAAAACTAATTAATTACCCCCCCCCCCAAACACTTAAATTACACATTGTCCTCAATGTGTGCTTAGAATGAATGCTCAAATCACAACAATGAATGAAAAACACATATTGAAACAACGCAGACAATGGGTGGTTAAACATTCAGGCAAGTGTAGCAACATAAGCAAAACATAGCATTAAGCATTTTAATAGAATATTAGTCGACTAAAACAGCATCCTTAATCAACTAAAGTTCAATTTATTCATTCAAATCATGTTTTGCATCAAAAGATGAAACTTGAATAAAAGAAAGTAATCTCTAGATCCTTGACACTACATGATATGCAAAATAAAAGTGAAAATAAAAAACTAACAAAAATAGAACTATATGCAAGAAAGGAGAAAAGGAAGAAAAAGTAAGAACACTCCCCTGAATATCATGATGGTCGAAGGAGTCTTGCAAAATTTTGTTTGAGATCGGAGGATCTGGGGCTCCCCACTCTCGTCAAGGGGGCCTTGCCGCACGCGTTAAGCCTCAGAGCTGACTTTAGCTTCATTGTTCACTTTTTCAACCTGTCCACCATGAAATAAAATAAAACAAATACAATAAAAAGAAATTAAAAAGCAACTAAAAATTGGGTTGCCTCCCAAAAGCGCTTTTGTTTAATGTCGTTAGCTCGACATATCCAAGAGTGATCAAGGAGTTGGTGGTGGTGGGTGAGTGGGATCATCAAGTTCTTGGAAGCCCTCGACATAAGCCTTGAGTTTCTTATAAAATGGTTTCAATCGGTGCCTGTTGACTTTGAGAATTTGAGATGATTTGGGATCTCTAATTTCAACCACTCCATGGGGGTATATTTTCACCACTTCATAAGGTCCATCCCATCGAGAGCGAAGTTTACCTTGAAAAAGCTTAAGATGTGAGTAAAATAGCAAAACCTTTTGACCTACAAAGAATGACTTCCTATTGATCATGTTGTCATGCCACTTCTTCATTTTGTCTTTGTAAATGGCAGCATTCTCAAAGGCATCATTCCGAATTTCTTCCAACTCTTGGAGTTGGAGCTTGCGATGTAAACCAGCCTCATCAATGTCCATATTACACTGCTTCACTGCCCACCAAGCTTTATGGTCCAATTCCTCTGGTAAATGGCAAGCCTTACCATTCATCCCACTATGCAAAACAAGTTCTACCCCATTATCATTATCAAGCCGCAAAGTTTGATCCACTAATGTATCTACAACATCAATAGAGAAAACAACATGCACATCACTAGGATAACACATAGCTTCAAAGATATCAAATCGGATCACATGGTTGTCAAATTCCATGGTCAATATTACCTCATACACATCAATCTTGGTCCTTGCAGTGCGAAGGAATGGTCTACCTAGAAGCAGAGGAATAGGTCGAAAATCAAGCTCATCTTCCTCCATCTTAAGCACATAGAAATCAGCTGGGAAAACAAGCTCATTAACTTGCACAAGTACGTTCTAAACAACCCCTTCGGGATAAACATTCGACCGATCGGCGAGTTGAATAATCACGCCGGTTTCAATCAAAGGACCAATGTTAAGCTTAATGTAAATTGAGTAAGGCATAACATTAATTGAAGCACCTAAATCACACAAAGCCTTCTCAAACTTCTTATCTCCTATTGTACAAGAGATAGAAAATGAACCTTTATCCTTGCACTTGACTGGCAATTTCCTTTGAAGGATGGCAGAACAGTTCTCATTTAGGCTTACCCTTTCATTCCCCTTATGCTTCCTCTTGTCGGTGCAAAGATCTTTCAAGAATTTAGCATATCGAGGAACTTGTTTGATAGCTCCAATGAGAGGGATGTTAACTTGCACCTTCTTAAAAGTCTCCCAAATTTCATTGTCAACATCCTCTTTGGTCTTCTTAGCTAATCTAGATGGGAAAGGAGGAAGGCAAGCATTAGTCTTAACATTGGATTTAGGAGGTTTAGAGTTCACCTGGCCCTTAGAAGCTAAGGAATTATCATTGGAGGATTCTGATGTAGTCCGTGATTGGCAAGGGGGCTTGCTGAGCGCGGTAAGGTCACTGTCTTCGTCTTCTAAGCTTCTGGGGCTCCCCACTGGTGGCAAGGTAACATCCCCGCTTATGTCAAGTGGCTCCCCGTTCTTGTCAAGCTGACCTCCCCGCTTGCGGCAAGCATCAGGGGACAAAATCTCATTGTTTTGCACCAAAGTTTCACGCTCCTTCTCCAATTCTCGAAGATCACCAACTTGCTTGCCACATTTCAAAGTAATTGCTTTAAGATCTGCTCTTGGGTCAATTGTTTGAGATGGAATTTTCCCAGAGAATTGATTTCCTAATCTACTCACGGCATTAGCAAGTTGTCCCATTTGATTCTTGATGTTTGTGAGCTCCCCATCGTATCTTAGTAAGGTTTGATCAGTCTTCAACTGACTTTCAGTCAACTTCTACAAAAGTGCCTCCATATTTGAGTTCTGCCCTTGATTCCCCTGTTGACTTTGAAAATTCTGTTGAGCAGGTGGATGTTGGTAAGGAGCTGTGACGGCATTGTTGGGGTTACCATACCTTAGGCTTGGGTTCTGCTTATACCCAGAGTTGTAAGTGTTAGGATATTGGTCATATTTCCTTTGTTGGGGACGCTGATATCCAACTACATTGACTTCTTCTACTTGGTCATCAAATAGAATAAGACAAGCATCGGTAGGATGTTCATTTGAAGCACACAAACCACATACTCTTCTATTGTTGCCCATGCCCATTTGTTCCTTCACTAAGGAAGTAAGTTGAGAAATTTGTTGTTCCAATAGAGAAGTGTTGATGCTTGCCTCCTTAACCTTATGCACATTTCTCTCATTAACTCCATACCCATGTGAAGACTTAGCTTGAGCTTCTATAAGTCTCCTAATCTCATCAGTGTTTTTCTGAAGTGGATCTCCACCAGCGGAACAATTAAGTAATCGCTTTTCCAACACAAAAAGTCTATTAAAGAAGGAATGCAGCAATTGGAAATCGGAAAACATGTGGTTGGGACAACTTCCAACCAGCCTGTTGAAACGATCCCAATATTCATACAAACTTTCACCTTCCATTTGCTCAATACCAGCAATTTGCTTCTGAATCGGGGATGTTTTTATGGAAGGGAAGTACTTCTCGAAGAATGCCGAAAGAAGATCTGCCCAAGAATCAATGCTACCAACCGGTAGATCATCTAACCAATCCCTTGCTGCCCCTTCAAGTGAGAGAGGAAAAGCCCGCATTCTAACTTGATCCTCATCAACTCCTGCAGGTCCCGTGGAAGAACAAATCATCAGAAAACGCTTGATATGCTTTATAGGATCTTCCCCAGGTAATCCATTATACTTAGGCAACAAATGAATAAATCATGTTTTCAATTCGCATGGAGCATTTAGCCTATTATATTGAATGCAGAGAGGTTGATCATTCAAGTTAGGAGCCATGATCTCCCTCATAGACCGATTATCCACCACTCTTGCTGGGGGAGCTATAGGAGGTGGCGGAAGGTCATTCCAATTCCGAGGGGGAGGAAGCGCTGCTGGATCTCCAACCTGATTATCTACTCCATCTGGATTTTCTTCATCAGGATTTGCTACTCTAATTTGATCGTCCATCCTTTGATGACTTTCGTATTCAGGTGGTAATCCCTCTGTTTTACGGGTCATGCACTACCTGAAAGCCAAATAGATAAAAACCAAAACAAACAAAAGAGAGTAATAATAACAATAAAATAAAATTAAAATTTAACTAAACTAAACTAAACTAAACTAAACAAAAAGAAAAGTAGCTAATCTACTTAACTCCCCGGCAACGGCGTCAAAATTTGATGGATGTCGTTTACCACCAAAAATAAAGGGGATTACTAAATACCGCCCCCCTTTGGACTATTTTGCCCTTTCCTTCAAACTTCAAAAATTTCCATTCTCTCAAATTCTCTCAACCTTCAAACTTTCAAATCTCAATCATTCAAACAAAATAACATCAAAATTCATGGAGTAGCAACATCCGGGATGGGTAAAGGAATTTTCAGATTGAAAGTATGTTCTTTTAAAAAAAGTAAAAAAACAAATATTTATTTATCATTAATCAAATATTAAAGTCCTCTTGCTAATATTGACATATCCATACCCATTTAAACTAAATGAATTGTCCAATACTTATTAAAGGGCAAAAGGAAATTAAAAGAAAATCTAAAAAAAAAACTTAAAGAAGAACAAGAAAAAAAAAAGACACGGGTCGCTCCCGGATCGCGACCCACCGTTGGTCGGGTCGCACGCGATCGCGGGTCGCGCGCAACCCGCCCAGTGGTAGGTCGCGACCCGCACGCGACCCATCCTAGGCCGGGTCGCGATCCCCTAACTGTTCATCTTTTTTTTTTTGCTTGTTCTTTAACGTCTTTTTTTTTCTTTTTCTTGTTCTTCTTTTTTTTCTTTAATGTTTTTAGATTTTCCTTTAATAAGTATTGGATAATTCATTTAGTTTAAATGGGTATGGATATGTCAATATTAACAAGAGGATTTTAATATTTGATTAATGATAAATAGATATTTGTTTTGTTATTTAAAAAAAACATATTTTCAATCCGAAAAATCTTTGTTCATGCGTTTTGATGTTGTTTTACTTGAATGATTTTGAATGATTGAGTTTTGAAAGTTTGAAGGTTGAGAGAATTGAAAAGTTTGAAGTTTGATGGAAAATAAAGCAAAGGGCAAAATAATCCAAAGGGGGGGCGGTAGCTAGTAAAAGGGGGCGGTATTTAGTAATTCACAAAATAAAGTACTAAACTTTCCTATAGACAGGGTAAGTTCAGGTCGATCCCACAGAGAGTTGTGTTAACTACTATACTCTAGTTAATCCTAAAACTAACCATTTTTGGGGTTTTGTAAATAAAAAGAGCAATAAAAATAAATAAACAAGAAAATAATAAAATTAAGCAACAACATAAATAAATACTCCAATCCCAAGCATCGACTATTCAGGTTGATCTGATCATTGAAACAAAAGATATTAACATATTCATCAAAATAGAAGGCGTAGATTAACAACAAACGCTAATTAATCCCATGAATTCACCACAATACTAATTAAAACGAACGCTATTAACTAGCCTAATTGAGGTCCTAGCCCTATGGCAAACGCACAATAGAATTCAAAGTTCAACAGCATTAAGCATAGTGAATTATAGCCTACACAAATAACACTCCCCAAACGAGTAAGCATTCAATTTGCATTCATGATTTCCTAGTGATTCCCAGTTACCCTTCAATAACTCCCAATCAACTAGTTGCTACCATGTGAAACATAACCAAACGGTATAGAATTCCAACTAGCAATAGATTTATAACCCTAATTAATAAGTTGGCCACCAAATCAATTAGAAATCATAAAAACATAAAGATAAAATCTGAAATCATAAAATACCAAGATAAATAATCAGGTTAAGAACATAAATCTCACAAAGCAACCCAAAAGTCTAAGCAAGGAATTGGAGAGAAAAACTTATCTCATAATTGATGAAAACTAGGAACAAGAAAAGTAGAAGAGAGAAGAATAGAAGAGATTGATTGTGTAGAATTGTGTACAAAGGCTCCCTTTATATAGGGGCTAAAACCTAATCCTAAAATAAGTAGGAAATAAATAATTAATAAATATATTTAAAATCCTAAAAAGACTAGGAAAATAGCTAACTATGGTCTAGATGTAGCCCATAAGTCGTGGGATTTAAATTAAGATCAAATCTGGAGAAAAGCCCATTGAAAATAGGAAAATCTGTCAAAAATCGTAATCTGTCAAGAACCTCCCCGTTCGCGGCAAGGGTACCTCCCCGCTCTCGGGTAGCCTCAAAAAGTTATTTGCATCCAGAAGCTTGACAAGTTCGGCATGGGTGCCTCCCCACTCACGGGGAGCATTAGAAACTTCATCCTTTGCTTCTTTACTTGTTTTGTAATTCCATCGCGTCTAAATTGTTGTCCACTCCGTTTCCAAATCCTAAGATCCAAAAAGCTTCTCCAAATACTTCACGAAATCACCTTAAATTGTCCTATTCATCACTAGCATCTTCAAAAGTACCTATAAGACAAAAACAAAGCAATTAGGTAGAAATGAAACAAGATAGTCATTAAAAACCAACAAGTTAAACATAAATAATTAAGGTAAATAAGTGCCTATCACATAGCGACGAAAATTCAACCGTAACAACCAATCAAATGGCGACGGAAATTCTTGTTCCCCATTGAAGAACTCAAGGTAAAGTGTATTATTATCAAGTGAAATGGAAGCAAAAAGACCAAAATCAAATTGGAATATCTGCTTTGCCCAAACTTAGATTATTACCAAAATCAGAAAGAGAGCTTAATATAGTAACAACAGCATCTTCCATGGTTCCATGGAGTGGAGCAAAAGCCTTTTTCCATAGATTTTTCCATCGCATTGAAAGAAAAGTGGTTTCCACAGCAGATTCAAAGGGGAGGAAGGTTATTATATGGCTAAGGATTTCATTATAGGTAAACAACTTATAATATCTTCAGCCTCCATATATTCCTATTAAATTAAACAAAAGATTTTAATTATTAAAGGAGGAATGGGGTATGATTATCTCAACAGAAAAAAAGAAATTCAATAGAGAAAATTACACTAACAGGTTTTCTTGTAATTAGGGCTTTTTTGGTTGTCAATTTCTGTCTCTGAATTCTTCTTTTTCATATTGCGTGGGCTAGGGTTTTGACTTTAAGCTTTCCAGAAGAAAAGCCCTACTATTAATAGGGTTGGCCTTTCTAAGGCTTAGTTTGGTGCTAGGGAAAATACTTGGGAAAGGAAAATTTTAGGGAAAATTGAAATCAAGGGAAATAAATAGGGAAAACTTAAAATCCTTAGCTTGTTTGGTGTCAAGAAAAATACTATGGAAAATACTAAGGAAAATATTTTCTCAAGCATGTTTGGTTCATGGAAAAATTTGAGGAAAGGAAAATATGAGAAAAGTACACTTTATAAACCATGTTTTAACTTATAAATTTAAACAAGCCCCTTTTCATTTTTAATTTCATGTATGTATATACATATCAATCATAAGAAGAAATGCTTGATTCATATGGTAATACTGGAAATCCTAACAACCACACACACCTGATATTTTGCTTATGTAGTTTGCAAGCACGAAAACACAAAAGTTGCAAACACCAAGTATTAGGGGAAGTTGGTCAGGGAAAAAACAGAATACTTGTTCAAACCACAGTGATTTTTGAAGAGGTATGGTTCAAAACTTCAAGCCCAAGGCCATATAAGTAATGCTGAAAAGTTATAACAGAGATGACTCATGACTTTGAGTCAGATTATACTAAAAGTAATCAAGACAATACTCTTTTTTGTTCAACAATGAACAAGCATTTTCACTATAGAAACAGCAACAAAATAGGTGTCGCATTGGAAAAAACAAAATTATATATATTAAAAAATGAAGAACCTGTTATCGGTTTCAAGCTAATCAAGTCAGTTCTATAAACTAAACTAAACTAAACAATGAAGAACCTGTTATCGGTTTCATATTAGCATCAATGAAGAACCTTTTATCACAACATAAAGAGAAGAGGGATGCAACTGGTATATATATTCCCTATGCTATAAAGAAAAGAGGGATGCAGCTGGTATATATATTAGTATCTTGTTTGGATAAATTAGCTAATTTTGTCTCTGACTTTACAAGAACAGAATCATCAAGGCAGAAGCACAGCAAAGTCATGACTTCTAGAAATCAAGTTTTGACACGTTTAAAGGGGAATAGATTAAACAGAGAATTCACCCAAAAATAGTTCAATCTTGAAGAAATCCAGATACATCTAAAACCCAGATACATCTAAAACTAAATCCAATAATACTAATCTTAACTTCAAAAGATCTAAGAATCGAATTACCTGTTCACTTGGAAAGAAATCGTCAATCGATGGAGTGATTTGAGTGCTTGAAGGAGGAGCGATTCGATGCGACATTGCAGAAATTCGGTAGCTTGATTTTGGTGGAGCATGGCCGAATCGGTTCATTGGTTTCATTGCAGAGAATAGAGAGGTTTGATTGAGAGAAAAAACGTTGAGAGTGAAGGTCGAGTGAGTGAGACTTGAGCCCGATAGAATTTCCCCCCTTTTTCTCTCGTTTTCCTCTGAATGTTTGGGGGAAAATGGGAGAAAATTTTATTTAAACATTTTACCCCCAATTTTCCCTATTTATATTTTCCCCCCCAAATTCCCTACCAACCAAACATAAATAGGGAAAATGTGGGAATTTATTTTCTTTTCCCTAATATTTTTCCTAGTTCCAAACTGAACCTAAGAGTTCATTCATAAAGTTATAAGATTGGAAAATCACTATTGGTGAACTATGCACATGCAAGGTCAAAGGATTGATAATACATCAAATGATTATCCTTTAAGAATAATCACTTTCATTAATCAATAATTACAAATGGCTTCCCTATGTACATAAAAACTCACATTCCGTGAGAGTAAAACTCAAAACCTCATGGTCCAGGTATACTGGAATTAAGAGTCCAGCACTCTACCACCAAGCCAAATGCCCGATGGCGGATTATGCTTTTTTATTAATCTTACTTTATATATTAGGGTATATATTGCTAAGTTTAGGCTCTATTTATAAGTTGAATCTTTAAACCAAAGTTTACTTCAAGTTCATTTGAATTATTTAATCAAAGTCCAAACCAAATTCATAGTTGGTAGTTGCCCTTGAACTTAATTATGTCTCACAATCAACTTTGAATTAGGTCCAGTGGCAGAAAAGACATAAATTAGGCTCAATAAAGTTTTGGGTTGGGCTAAAATAACTTTTCAGAAGGCCGAATTCTTTCGTTAGTTACAGGCATATAGCCCAATCCCCAGTCCTATATTAACATTTTTTTTAATAGTGGGAAGATATAAATGTGGGTGATGGGTAATGTATGACATACCATCAACTTCTTCTTCTTCTTTTTTTAGGGGAAAAAAATATATTTACAAATCAACTTCTTGATTTGTAAAATCCACGGGATCTAGGATTATTATTGGCTTAATAATTTAAACTAAAATGATAGTAGCACCTAAATAATATACTTATTTGTCTTGACTGATAAATGATGAACATTTTATTTCCACTAACATGCTAAGTTAAGTTGTCTATGAATAGTATATTAATTGATTTGGTCATCAATTTAGTTTATAGTAATTAATATGGTGTAGACTTCAGCGCTTTCGTTGTGATATTCCCACTTTTGGATGTGACGTTCACACAATGATTTTCTGACCATTGAATTCAATATCTAATTTCCTTACCGTCTGATACAATAAATTTTAACATGTTAAACAGGTTTTAAAAACCTTTTGGACTGAATTCGTATGTGGTTGTCCTCGTGATAGATTTTTACACCTTTTTTATTCCACCCGTTGATATCAACAAAATTTTTTCTTAAGTTTTTATAAGTTGTAAAAATCAACGCAGAAAAGGAAGAAGAAAAGAAATTGGGGAA